>BJCM01063077.1:0-22365 GCA_018326385.1 Flaveria bidentis | reverse complement strand
CAGTTCATTGATATAGCAAAGACAATTACAAGAGTAAGAAAGCAGTTAGCAATTCTCAACAAACTTACTTGACTTCTTGTAAGATTGTATCAAGAAATTGTATGCAAAAGTTCTGTTTCTCTGTAGCTAGATCTATATTCTGTATTTCTCCTCTAACTAACTCTCTAGACAAAGCTATTTATACTAGCAATTAAGGAACTAACAATTTACAAAACTAGTCCCTATACTAGTACAAACTATAAAATATATACACAAAGACTAAATGTGAATCTTCCAAGGGTTCCAACAACCCCCACCACACCACTCATCTCTGGTAACCGACTCACCGCCTCCGATCCCGCCTCCACGCTACCGCCTTCCGACCGTCGACGTCCGTCTCCACGCCACCGCCCTCCGACCCCATCCTTACCGTCTCCACCGGCGCCACCCACAGCCACCACCCCTCCACCATCATCCTCACCTTCTCCACTGTCAGGGTCTACGCCATCTAACCCACCACCCCCACCGTCTCCGGCCAACACTCCACCGTCTCCGGCCAACACCCCACCGTCTCCTCTGACGCCACCTACTGCGACCAACACTCCACCGTCTCCTCCGGGACAAACTACACCATCTTCGCCGCCGCCCAGGGGTGATTCTGCTAGTCCTCTGGTAGCTCCATCGTCTGATTGTTCATCGGGAATTTCCATCGGGGCCGTCGTCGGGATCGCTGTCGGCAGCGTTCTGATAATCGCAATTATAAGTATGTTGTTCATTTGCTGTAAAAAGAAGAAGAAAAGATCACATAATCCTGCTAAATTTTATGTTCCTCCACCACCTCCCCCTAAAGGTATGATCTTTCACAAGATTATTCTTAGGGTTCTTGTTTTCTTGATTCAATACTCATGTTTGTTTGATTTAGCCTCAAAATCTAATCTCACACCACCTACAAATAATAATCACATTGTATAGTTATAGCATAGTTATTATTTATTTATTTGTACTATCACTTTGTTTGGTATTTCTTTGTGTAATGACTTGGGGCCATTATACCTGTTAATTGGTGCCATCAACTAATGTACGGTATAGTTATAACAAATTTATTGGTTTGTGATTTGATATAGTATTTGATTTGATTTGAGATTTATATAGTATGATTTGTTATTTTAATTTGTATGATTAGTGATTAGTGATTTATATTTTAATGTATTTGTATCACTTTTTTTATATATTAATGTTAAAGTTATTTTTAAAGTTTAAAAAATAGGTTTAGTTTAACTACAAAATATTTCAGCATTCTACAGACGTTAAAAAACAAATAGTCTTTTTCTTGCAGACTACAGACATTTGGTCCACCTCTTCTGCTGCAGATGTCTGTAGATGTGGTCCGTAGAGAAAAAACAAACAGCACCTAAGTCACTCACCTCAAATTTCTCTTCCATTTGACATTTGAACAAGTCTATTTCTTTCTTTGGAGTTCCAGTGACTATGAGATCATCAACATAGACTCCAACAAGCAAAGTAGAAGTTTTTCTTTTTCTTGTATAGATTGCTTGTTCCAAAGTGCATTTCTTAAAACCAAGTGATTTCATTGTGTAATCAAGTTTCACATTCCATGCACGTGGTGCTTGTCTAATTCCATACAAAGCTTTAAAGAGTTTGTAGACTTTCCCTACGTCTTGTGGTTTCGCCAACCCTTTAGGTTGTGACACATAGACTTCTTCCTTAAGTTCACCATGCAAGAAAGCACTTTTTACATCAAGGTGATGTACTTCCCATTCATTATAGGTTGTAAGGGCCAGAATAAGGCGAACTATTTCTATACGGGCTACAGGAGCAAAAACTTCATCAAAGTCTATACCTTGCTGTTGTACATAGCCTTTTCTACCAAATGAGCCTTATTCTTTATTATTTTCCCGTTTGCATCTCTTTTATTCTTGAATACCCATTTTAGGTCAATTGCCTTATGATTATCGGGTAATCTGGTTAACTTCCAAGTATTATTCTTGTTGATTGAATCCATTTTAGCCTCCATAGCTTCAATCCATTTCAGTCTCCATACCTTCAATCCATTTCTTATCTATGGCTACCTCCTTATAGTTTCAAAGTTGCTCTTCAGCCAAAAGTAATTCATTAATTTCAACTTCTGGGACTTCTTTATACACACTTTTTAAGGATTTAAAATCTCTTATTGGTGTATGATCATAAGGTCTAGTTAACCTTCATAAAGTTGATGTATGTTAGGCTGTTGAATTAGATTCATAGGTGTAAGTTAGAGGAGTGAAAGGAGAAATTGGTGAACTAGGAGATAACGGGTCTTGGTAATTTTGACTACCTCTCCTTATTCATCTTCAATAGTATGTGGATCTACTTCATTGTTTCCTTGAGGAATTTCATTTGAATTTTCCTTAATAATGAAGTCTATCCATTCGGGTTCTTCACTTCCAGCTTTATTCATGTACTCCTTCCAATTCCATGAATACTTTTCTTGGAATTTGACATCCCTACTGAGACAAATTCTCTTAGTTGAAGGATCAAATAATCTACATGCCTTTGATCCTTCATCAACTCCTAAGTATACCATTTTAACACTTCTATCATCCAACTTGGTTAGATGATTTAATGGTACCTTAGCATATGCTACGCAACCGAAAACCTTCAAATGTTTCAAGTTAGGTTTTCTACCTTTTAATGCTTCAAAAGGTGTAGCATTTGTCAGTGCTTTAGTTGGAATTCTATTTAGCACATATATGGCATGAATTACAGCCTCACCCCAAAAGTTTTGAGGCATTGACATAGCCTTCATTATGTTGTGAGTAGTAGATAACATAGTTTGGTTTCTACGTTCGACCACACCATTTTTTTGTGGTGAATAGGGTGTTGTAAGTTGTCTAGCAATACCATTTTCTTTATAAAATCGATTAAATTCACCAGATGTGAATTCTCCTCCTCTATCGGTTCTCGACATTTTCAATTTGGTTCCAACCTCATTTTCCACCATTTGTTTGAATTCTCTAAAGGTCCCAAAAGCTTGATCTTTAGAATTTAAGAAATAAACCCACATGTAGCGAGTACAATCGTCCGTAAGAAAGAAAATATATTGCTTTCCAAGATGAGTGGGTGGTGATGTGGGACCACAAAGATCTCCATAAACCAAGTCTAAAGGTTTAAGTGACTTGAACTTGGCTTGGTTTGGGAATGAAGCTCTATCTTGCTTTCCTAATAGACATGCATCACAAATTTGACTTGCATGACTTATACGAGGAATTCCTTGAACCAAATTTTTATGAGTCATAGATTTTATGGCATCAAAATTCATATGACCTAGACGAGCATGTCATAACCATGCTTCTTCATCTAGCTTGGACAATAGACACACAGGCACACCAATCTTTAAATTGATGTTGTAAAGTCTGTTCCTTGAACGTGTGACTTTTAAAAGCAAAGTCTGATTATGATCATATAGATACAGTAAATCACGTTCTAATAGGACTTCACAACCATTTTTAGTCAATTGTCCTAGGCTAAGAATGTTACTTTTCAACCTTGGAATGTAATAGACATTAGAAACAATTCTTTGTTCTTTATTTTTACATTCCAACAAGATTGAGCCACTTCCTTTAATCTCTACATACAAACCATCACCAAAACGAACTTGTCCAGATATCTTTTCATTTATTTCTCTGAAGTGCTCTTTATTACACTCATATGGTTACTTGCACCATTGTCCAAGTACCAAAGACTTTCGTTGGTAGTCACATATTGGTTTGGTTCAATTTGGTTTTCATTCAAGAAAACTTGATGGTCTTCTTTTTCATTATGAATAGCCATCAGTAGAGTGGGCTCTATCATCTTCTTCCACTAGGTTAGATTGTTCGTGTGTTTGCTCATTTTAAGGACACGAATTTGCATAGTGCATGTGCTTCTTGCACTTGTGGCATCTAACCTTACTCAAATCTTTATGAGTTTTCTTTGATCTATCATAATGGGATTTATGAGAAGATCCTCCATCCTTGTCTTCTTGCTTTCCCTTACCATCTCGCCAATTCTTCTTAGATAAGTTAAATCTCTTTGGTCCATGATTTCCAAAACGTTTTTCATGACTATTATTCTTGTCATGACGCGTGAACAATAGTTTATCTTGAGTCTCAACCATAGTTCCTCTTTTAGAGTTGATCCTTTCTTCAAAGGTTTTTAGTCTTGCGATAGTATCATCTAGAGTTACATTGTCTAGATCAGTAAATTGCTCAATGGAAGCAATTATTTGAATAAATCTAACGGGCATAGAGGTCAGGTTGATCATATTTCGCACCACACCCAGTTTCCTTACTAACAATATTAGTTAGTCTTGATGTGAAAGCATCAATGGTCTCATCGTCTTTCATTTGCAACTTTTCAAACTCAAACTTAATACTTTGCAATCGTGCTTGTTGTACTTGTGTTGCACCAAGATGTCTGGTTTTAAGCGAATCCCACATTTCTTTAGCAGATTTACAATCTTGTACATGCAAGATTAAATCTTCGGATAGAGTCTGTCTAATGTATGTCATTGCACATTTATCTTTTTTCTTATCCGAACTCGTTTGAGCAGTGGGTTCTATAGTTTCCCGAAGATCATTTGCATCTAGCATGATCTCCATTCGAATCGTCTAAGTTGGGTAATTTGTCGATTTAAACATTGGGCATTGAAAATTTGAAATAGTTGTTTCTGCTTCCTTATAAGTTACAACGGGATTCTTTTCTTTTGGTGATTCCGTCATGTTCACCAATCTAGAGTAAGACTTATAAACAAAGTAATATTTCAAATGATTAAACCTTAATATTTATCAAGAACAAATACCAAACACAACCGGGTATATTCTTGAATAATTATAATAAAAGTAATAAATATTGTAAAGATATAAATTTGAAACAAGTAACAAATTGTTTCAAAAATAGAACTTGGCTTGGTTCTAAACACCCAAGATCATTCTTTGTGTATAAAATACTAATTTTACCAAAGATCAATATATAATTTGATACTTTTCCAAATCTTTAACAATTTCAGTTTCGATTGAACGAGATGATTTGATTATCAACCGTTCTTATTGGCACGTATTGATTCCTTAAAGCCTTGTTGCCTATGGATTCCCGATCAATTTCGGTGACCGATTTATGATATGAATCGAATGGTTGTTTCAAACAGATCCGTGAGGCCTGAGTGCCTGCGGATTTAGATTAAAAGTCGTGAGGCCTTGATCGCCTATGGTATTCAAATTAAACAACAACAAACAATCGATTGATTCTGAGATAACAATTAATCGAATGAACCGTGAAGGCCAATGAGTGCCTACGGTCTTTTCAATCAAAACAACAGAATGATCAAATGATAACGAATGAACTGTGAGGCCAAAGAATGCCTCCGGCTTCGCGATTTGATTCGATCGGTGCGTGGCTCTGATGCCAAATTGTTGCCCAAGAACAGAAATATGAAGAAAGAATAGAAAGAACAATTGCAATCAACTTGTAATTTTCATTGATATGGATATGTATTTATAGGACATATAGTTGCAACATCGACCCTCCTAATTACGTAGTAAACAATACTATACTTTGACGTATATACATATATAACCCTTAGACTATAACTTCAGAGGGATTAACACTAACAGTTTATTCATGTAAATTAAAAAACATTAAAGCTATTCATTCCACATGCCGACTCTTCGGCTAATTTATGCATTGCTTGAGGCTTGGTATATTTCAATGTTTGGTGTTATCTGTATTATGTCTAGATTTAGACGGACATTTTTTGATGCTATGTTATGTCCTAATAGTTTTATCGGATCAATTTTTCATTCTTAAGAAATTTATTATAGGAGGCCACAACTATCTATAACATCCATTTTATTTATGTTTAAATTGATTTAATTTGTAATAAAGTTTTACCACTAATAAGCCAATGGACATGAGGCAATCAAATATTTATGTTTCTAAAATCATTAATTATATATTTTCTCTTTTTAAAACATATATATTACTTATTTACTTATCCATTTCATTAAGATTAACTTATTGAATAACTATTTACCCTTACTAATTACATAATTCTCTTCATAAGTCCATCACTTGCTAATTTTCCTAAATTCAAGCTTTCTGTGTAAAAAAACAAGTTAGAGCCTTCACATCTCATCCTGCATATTTATCCCTATAGTTACATCAAAAATTAAATTTTCTCTTTTTTTTCAATTAAATAATATTTTTTATACATTTATCATTACATTTTCTCTTTTCTCTACTCACAACCATTTTAAAAATATTTAAAAAATTGTAAGGATGAACAACGTTTCCCCAAATATACACAATACGAAAACATTTCGATTAAATTTATATTTGTTTCATCTATTTTAATGCTCACATAAACACACACACACATACACACACACATATATATATATATACATATATATACACATATATACATATATTGTTGTGTCAGATCAGGATCAAATGTTAACCTTTTATTATTGCGAAAACATGTTAACTTTTGAAGATCAATCAAAATCATTATTGTTTTTGTTGGAATAGTATCATTATACATGTAAATGTAACTAACAGTAATTGTAACTTTTTACGCTTATAAATTTACACATAGATATAAAAGAACAAATCTTTATATATGTATAATGATGTAATTCTAACAAAAAATTGATGATTTTGATTGATATTCAAAAGTTTACATTGTTATGCAATAAAAGGCTTAACATTTGATACTTGCTCTTGTTGTGTCTTATATTTTTTATATTAAATGATTTGTTTAGGATTTACAACAATTATACTTCAAATTTGGTGGTGGAGAAAAGCTACATAGATGAAAAATGGAATTTTTTTTGAAAATAGGACTTTTTTTAAAATGAAGTTGACAAGGGGGGAAAATCTCGGACATTTTTGACATTAAGGATTCCCGCCCCTGCCAGGGGCGGGTTCTGCTAGTTTGACCAATATGCCTCTCTCCCCCTCATATGATGATGTGACGTGACTTGTCTTGGTTTCTGAGAACTCGCCCTTGCCAAGGGTGGGTTCTCAAACAAATAATCTCCTCCACACATTTAACACATTTAACTGGCGACGTGATGTGACTTGACTTTTTTGAGAACTCACCCTTGGCAAGGGCGGGTTCTCAAACAAACACACCCCACACATTTAACTTACTCCAATTAAATTTATAACCGTCCACACATTTAACCTACTTTGATATATTTATAACTCAATTGAATTCACTGCATACTAAATTCAATTCACACTTCCAAAAAAACTAATCATTATCATGTCTCGGCCTTATTTTCTACAAATATATTAGGGTAGTGATATTTCATTTGAAAATGAAAATATCATATGTGATGTTTCTACTAGAAGTTCAACTATTATTATTCGTAATAGAGTTTCATATGAAGAGTTTGTAGATTTGATTTATAATCATATTCAGGTTTAAAAAGAGTATTATAATTTGATATTAAAATTATATTACTCATATGTTGGTTTCTCTCAAAGTTCTGAAATTTTCAATGACTCAAGTCTAGATGCTTTATATTATTTGGGAGAAAATGTTGAAAATTTTCGAGCAAATGTTTATGTTATCAATAAGACAAAAATGTTTGTACAACAATCCAATTATATGGATCTGTACGTGGTTTCTCTGTATCTCAAGCACCAGATCCGTCAAGCAATTATTATCATCAATGCAATGTAAGATCGCATGATTATCAAGCTAGTCCGTCAACCGATTCTCATCATCAAGGCGATGATGATAATGGAGGTTTTGATAAGTCGCATGATGTTCGTTCAGACAGCAGTGAAGATACTAAACTCATTCCATCATAAGAAGAATCCAATGATGATGACAACAACACTTATGAAGTTTCAAACAATTATAATTCTAGTGTTAATCCAGGATCTTACGGGAAGGTGAACTATTCTGAAGATCCTCAGGAGTTAAGAGATTAAGAAGCTGCTGATTTTGACGATGAAGACCATATGGATATATGGAATGAAGAGTCAAAAGAAATTCATGTTGGAATGTATTTTAAATCAAAAGATGAAGTGATGCATGCAGTGCGGTTATGGAACCTTACACGTAACAGAGAGGCTGTAGTAGTTGAAAGTAAACGTACAAGATGGGGAGCAAGGTGCTATAGCACTAGCCCTAATTACAATAATAATTTTCATAATGGTCCTCCATGTTCATGGTATGTTGATGCTTTCAAGAACCATGATCATCACATGTGGAGAATTTCAAGATAGGTGAATGCCCATAATTGCTTTGGTATTGTTGTTGGTAACAACAATAGAAGTTTCAAATGCAGAGATATTGTTAACCGTATCATCCATTTTATTCGTTAAGATATTGTTTTTCCAATCAAGCAAATTCAAGCACATTTGAAAAACACATTGAATGTTGATGTTTCATATAATAAAGCATAGCGAGCTAGAAAAGCTGCTATTGAGAATATTTATGGTAGCTGGGATAGTAATTTTGAGGAATTACCTACGTACATCAACGCATTACAAGAGAAGAACCAATTATATCATGGAATGGTCACATCATCCGACTGGTACATCTGCTTATTACATATTTAAATATGTGTTTTGGGCATTCGGTCTAATAATTAAAGCATTTAGCTATTGTCAGCTTGTGATATCTGTTGACGGTACTTTCTTGAAAGTTTCTTACCATGGTAAAATGTTAATTGGAGTTGCAAAAAATGAAAACAACTACGTAATGCCGATAGCTTATGCAATTGTATATGAAGAGACGGTAGAAGTTGGAGTTGGTTTTTCCACCGATTCTAGTCACACATTGCAGTTCACCATAATTATATTGGTTCATGAAAAAAGTTATGTGTTATTTTCGATAGGCACAAAGGAATTATTCGTGCAATGAATACTCTTGAAGAGTGGAAAAATAATGTTGTGCATCGATTTTGTCTCTGACATGTTCGAAGTAACCTCATGCAAAAGTTCAAGGTTTCTACCTTAAAAGGCTATGTTCAATTATCGGAAGCACCACCCAACAAAGAAAAGTATCACTACTGTGTAACTCAAATGAAAAGCGTCAATCCAGAAGCGTGGGAATATTTAAAAACTATTAAAGAGAGTAAATGGATGCTTCTACATGATAAAAATCATCGTCGGTGGGGTAACCTGACGACGAACATTTTAGAAAGCTTCAACAATACGTTGCGAGGTGTCAGGCTTATGCCAATAAAATCTATTATTAATTGTACATTTGAGAAAACAGTCGAACAGTTCAGAAAGCATACTGACATCGCAACCAACTGTAACACCATGTTACCCCCTCGCATATGGCGTTTATTTAACACATGTGATATTAACTCGCAAGAGCATATCATAACAGCGTTTGATTACAAAGAGGCGAGGTATAAAGTTCTGTCAAAGATACAAATAAATGAAGCTGGTGGAAATGATTATACCGTGGAATACAAAAACAGAACTTGCACGTGTGGTAAATGGTAGATGCAAAGATTTCCATGCTCACATGCAATTGTAGTTTGTCTCCATAGAGGTGAATCACCTCATAACATTGTTCATCAGGTCTATAGTACTATTGTTTATCAAGAACAGTATAACGAACATTTTTACTCGCTTCGTCACATTGATTATTGGACGAACCTGGGTTGGAGGATAAGAGGTGATCCCTCAAAAATGACCACGTCACAAGGTAGGAGACGTACGAGAAGGATAAACAACGAGATGGATGTTCATCATCTAGATGCACGTGTCATACGTAGATGTTCAATATGTAAACAAACAGGTCATAACATAAACACTTGTCCAAACTCATATTCATGAGGAGATTGTTGTATCATAATTTTATTTGATATGTACTAGTTATTATTGTTTAATATTATACTATTAGTTTTATATTATAAAATATTAATATTAATTTTCTTCCAAAAAAATTTCTATAAATACCATCACCCTTATCATCATAAATCACCACATTCCAACACCACCACACTTCCAAAAAATCACAACATAAACCATAAAAATGGCACACCGCCCTGGTAAAGAACCAGTTCATGAACTCTGATCGACGAGTTCAATTCTACAAAGATTGAGGCGGCCTAAGAAGCGACATGAATCGTCTTCGTCAGAAAACAACCCGGTGCATATACCATTTATAGTTGCAGATGAAGAAGAATATAAAAACTGGTCAAAATATGCTATTGACTTCTACAACAAGGGGGATGCGCCATATTGTGTTTCAGTTCTATTTGGTGGCAACTGGCTTGGGAAGGATTTTTGGGGTGCTTTATTAGAGTACGAACGCGATGGTCGACTTTCTCCATTGGTAAAAATATTATATTTTTTTAGTTAATAAATTTAATTTTATATAATATTTATTAGATGATAATATTTTATATCACAGCATATAGAAGGTTGGGTAAAACGGATGATGCGGATGAGACGTGAAAAGCTTGCGAAATTTGGACCATAAGGGTTGAATTGGACAATTTTACCACCTCAGTTTCGGGATGAATTATGTATGTGGGAAGATGTCAAGTCTGTCAAATATATCAACGGAACTGATGAGTTGTACCCTCCATTTTGGTAGGTGCAATATGTTTATATTCCAATACGTATGTCTTTCACAACTACTGAGGAGTACTTGCCTAAGGGCCGGGGTGACCTTGGTGGTGATTCAGGGGTTTTTATTTTATGTTAATGCAAAAGCTAGTTCAAGGAAAAACCTTAACTGTGGAGGGAGATTTTAAAGACACTTGTGCAAGATATCGACGCAATATGGCA
This sequence comes from Flaveria bidentis, assembly GCA_018326385.1. Taxonomy (NCBI): domain Eukaryota; kingdom Viridiplantae; phylum Streptophyta; class Magnoliopsida; order Asterales; family Asteraceae; genus Flaveria; species Flaveria bidentis. The sequence goes on along the minus strand of BJCM01063077.1, from coordinate 11,577 downwards.
AAAGAGTTTTATCAGTATCGTTATACATATAGTCATGAATGGTTCACAGAAAAGATAGTCAAACACAAGACCCGCAAGTGACATTTTTTGTTGTATTACCACTTTACTTGTTACTTTTATTGTACTACTTGTTAAAAATATAATTAATAGATAAAAATATAAAAAATTACATAATTAAAAAGGTAAAATACATCACTAAAAATATAAAAGAAATAACATCTAACGAGTGTCATCATTATCGTCTGTTGCTTCATCATTTAAGTTGAACGGGCAAGGAGATGGATTAAAAAACCGGTCAACTGATTGAACTGTATCTTGAAATTAAGGGTAATAAGGTAATGGGGAAGAATGGTGAAATGATTTTTGATAACTAGTACCAGGGCTTTGATAAAGATTTGACGGGCCCCCTTCTTCGAAATTCGGGTCCCTATTTGACTAAAATGTGGAAACTAAGTACTTGAGGTACCACCATAAAAAAATCTTGGTTGCCCATTTGGCTAGAAAAGAGGGAGTCGAACTGTTGTTCCGTGAAATCCCTTTGTTATGTCATATTCTGTTGCAGAACATTATCATTAACTTGTCTACCAACTCGCCCTCGTCCTCTACCCCTTTTGGGTAAACGTTGTGTGACAGGAGGAAGTTGAGTATCATCAACATTCTGTGTCACAAGCGTTGGTAGATAACTTATATGGTTTGCATGTGCAAAATCCATATAACGGCTCGCCATATTCATCCCCGTTTCGTCCCCTAGTCTTTGATAAAACTGACATATCCCATTCATCTATAAATAACATTATGAATGATTAATTTTAAAAAAATAATAATAACAATAATAACAATTAAATTATTAATAATAATACCATCATTCTCAATCTTTGTCCATCATTTTGGAAGCCATGAGGATTCGTGTCTTGATGAGCTGGGTTTGTTGTATACACAACAGTGCGCTCTAGATACCACCTCATGTATGTTTCAGAAGCAATTGGCGAATTAGCATACGTTTCATTAGCAACTGAATTAAGCCGAGACACCCATGCTTGAACAAAGATATTATGATGTTGTAACCAGATTTTATTTCTACCACCTTTACGAGCAGTCGAATGTAGATTTGTGTGCTGCTCCCGGGTTAGTAACACACTTGTAGGGATTGGTTGAAACATTCCAAACTATCTTAAAACCCTACTTGGAATGTGAGGCTCAACAACTTCCCAACATATAAGGTATGTGTCACTTCTCGAGCTTTGATGTCCATTTGTGCAGATATCAGGTAGAAGGTGGATAATATTATCATAAGGCCTCCAATTACACTTATATAAAAAAATATGAATTAATATGTTTCCACAATGTTAATATATACAAAATAATATCAGATTAATATTAATACCATGGTCTCGCTTAATGAATGCAGCTGAGATCGATACACACTCAAACAGTGCAGAGTGGTGTTTACATAACTAAGTTCACTATTCCATCTATAATCAAGTTTTCAAATATATCAGGTTAACTAGAAATATAAGATTACAGAAAAATAGTCAATACATACATTTTTTAACATACCGTGCACCATATGGTTATTTGAAATCAATAGACCTCGTATTCTGGGGACATATAGAAGGTAATCTTTCACATGCCCATAATTGTAATAAGAATAAAGGTCTACAACTTCTCGATTTGTGACACTCGTTGTCTTACATAACTGTCTATACAAAGAGGCTAAAACTACACTTTCCCAACTAAGTCTACCATAGTTATTTAAGTTTTCAATATGACTTAAATAATTTATATGCACCCAGTTGCTAGAAGTATCAGGAAATAAAGTGGCACCAATCATAAAAAATAAAATTAATCTAGCTCGTTGGATGCACTGAAAATCAATGGCATTATCAAAGAATGGTTTTATTATTTCATTTAAAATAAACCTTAGGTTTAACTTATAACCACTTACAACGTTTGTAGCGAGTGTACAACCGGATAAATACTCAAACCTTATTATAATTTCAGATGCACTCATAGCATAATCAGTGTCAGAAACAACATCACCTTCAACCGGCAAACCCCATAAAACTTGTACATCTTGAAGGGTTATTGTGGTTTCTCCAACCGGTAAATGAAATGTGTGTGTCTCCGGCCTCCATCTCTCCACCAAAGCTGAGATAAGAGCAGGATCAAGTTTGCGATAGCCACACTCGATCACACCCGCAAAACCAGCCAACCTTATATATCTCATAATATTATCAGGGATAGGCATTTCATCAATGTAATCCCAAAAAGCTTTATCACCTCGTCTAACACGTAAAATTCCTTCGTCACTTTCTAGATCTCGAAAATAATAATCAGATCTATGTTGACCACTTAGAAATAACAAATTATTATTTAGTGGACCTGGTGTAATTCTCCAGCTCATTTTGATTTTTGGAATGAAGAATAAAATTATAGAAAAATTAGGTTGGCAAAATTAGTGAGAAATGGATTAAGAATAACTTGAACGAATTGTGAGAAACATAACAAATAAATAGGCGAAGCTAGTGAAAGGAATAAATGGGGTTAGGTTTGAATTCAGTCAAAAATCCAGAAACCGCCCTTGCCAAGGGCGTGTTCTTATGTATTTTTCTAACCGTTGGATCGTAGGTGGTAAGTAAACCGTGTGGTCCAGAATTTTTAGAGAACCCGCCCTTCACAAGGGCGTGGTCTCTCGGGTTCGTCACATCACATCAAACAAAAGAAGTCACAGGACAAAAGTCACATCACATCAAACTTGGGACCGGACCACATGCATGCCAGAACCCGCCCCTGCCAGGGGCGGGAACCCTTTATGTCAATATCCGACAAGATTTTCCCCTCTTGGCAACACCTAGTCTAAAGAAACCCTATTTTAAAAAAAACTAAAAAATAAGGCTACAAAGAAGTCTATGCTGGCAACATTGAGATTACTACCAATTTTCAAGAAGACCTATAAACCATATACTGATGTTTGGGAATTCCTCGAGAACCTGTTTACCAAACGAATATAGTTGGATGATAGTTTGTTTCTAGAAGATAGGATGGTCATTGCTCTAAGGGTGGATCCAAAATTTTTTTTCCTCCAGGGTTGGTTTTTTTCAGTTTTTAAAAGACATGTATTTCTCAACTCAATGCTGGAAATTTTGGTTGGGTCGGGTCACGTCACACAAAACAAATTACAATCACATTACAAGACATTTGATAAAGATATGATTTTATTAGAAAATGAAGCACATTACATTTTATAGTTGTTTATGTGTCTTAATCTCTTAAAAAATATCCACTAAATCATCAATCGAAACCTTCTTAAAAACGTCTTTCTTAATGTAGCAATGCAAGTATTGTTTAAGTATTCTTCTAAAAAAAATTATTTATAATTAAGGAGTGTTAATAGATTAATGAAATATGTGTTAGGTGTTTAGTTATATATATGAGCTTATAGATTTTATACAAAATAAACATATTGGTGATTATTCTGATATTATTTTTCTTAACTAAGTGAGTTATTATTTAAATTTTTATGGGTTAAACATTCCAATAGAAATGGGGTTTAGGGATTGTAAAAAAACTATATGGGTCGGTATTAAAAAATACACGGTGTCAATAAAAACCATCAATACATATTATACATAGGAGAAAACAATCTAGGGGGTCGGTTGACCCCTCCCCACCCTTCGTAAGTCTGCTCATGGCTCCAACAATATAGACAAGAAATTCTAATTATGATTGTAACTAGCATTAGTAAACTCATGTATTACACGTGTTAAACAAATAAAATATATGATAGAATAAAAATTATTAATTACAAAACGATATACTAAGACATGATATATACCATTAAAATTATGTTTGAGTAATAAAAATAAATAATAAAACAATGATATGAATTTTGAAATCTTGTTTTATTTTTTTCAAAGATAAATTAAACATTTTGTTTTCAAAATAACGTTTTAAAAAAAATTAAAATTTCCTTACTATAACTCCCTATTCAATTATTTTTGTTTTGAAAAAAAAATACTTTAAAAATCAATTTTAAAATATTATGTAAAATAGTTTGATTTTTTAGAAAAAAATTATATAAAAACTATTTCTATGAAATAACATTAACAAAAAGTTCTCTTTCTTGATTTATTAAAAAACTAATTATAATGTAAAAATAAATAATATTATTAGTAATTAATGTATTTATTTAATAGGAGAAAGAAATGAGAAAATTTTAAATTACAAACTTAAAAAGTAAAGTTGATTTATAGTGAAAGTTCGATTGTAGACCTTTTGAAAGGTACAACACGAGGGTAAACTGAAATTATGATATCATATTAGAAGATTAGTACTTTTACAAATAGTTAATACTTCTATTCTTTTCATCTTAACAAGTTGTTAGCAAATTTATAAAATGATGACAGAAACTTCTGGTTTTATCACTAAATGTGGTATGATATGGTGGTTATGATTTGACAATGAATTGAGGTGGATGTGGGATGGGATAGGTGAGAATGATAGGGGTGTGATGGTGTTTGGTGGTGGAGATATGTGTACGATATCAATGAAATTTTAATACCCTCTTGTATCTATGTTTCGAACCCGCATGCTAACTATAAATACCGTGACATGTTGTCGTACCCGTAGCGAAGCACGAGTTAACCAGTTAATTTAAATAATAAGCTTAAAGAAAGTTAGAAAGATATTTGAATACTTAATCTCTGATAAATTCTTCAAACAAATTTATAACATATACTAAAGGTAATATACTTTTTATCATTTCAGGATCAAACTTAGAATTTGATTAGGAGGGCTAGTTGGGGCCTCATTTATCAGTATTCTCCCTTTGTTTTTCTTTTTTTGAACGATTAAATTAAAATATAATTTAAACATAGAATTATTATTAGAGAAAAGAATTCATTAATATGCACGCCTTTAGTTTAGTTCAAGAGACACTAGAGATGATGGTTTTAGACGAACCTTATGTATTTGATTTGTGTAAAGTATATATATTTTTAGTAAAGATTTTTCACATTGTTGAGTTTTAATTTAAGAAACGTTTATCACTCTTAAACCAATTACACACAATAGGCAAGTGAACCTATCGCATATTAGTATAATTTTAGGCAAGAACCGAGTATCGATCCGTGGACACAACGACTCCCAATAATAAATCATCATTACTATTTAACTGGACAATTGAGTTGAGATTTGTGAATATTGAATCAACTAAACTGATTAGCAAGTTAAACTAACAAATCAAGGAAGTAAATATGAAAATACACAATCAATTAAAGATACCACTTGGACTTTGATTCCACTTAGAAATAAATTAACAACTAGCAACAAGTACAAACTCGAGGTGAGACTATCTTTTACATATAATACATGGAAGTATCCTAACCTTCGTCAATGATATCTAGACATATAACCATTCGGAAATCCAGAACGATAAATACACAATAGACACCTAAAGTTATGTCATAAGGAACTAATGATACAATTATATCAATGTTAAAAATAAATTAGACTCCCGCTAGGGTTACCTAATTCCACAAATCTTTGGAAAGTTAACACGATAAACACATGAGAACCTCCTTAACTTGCGTAAAATAAACAAAACTACAATTACTCTTCAACTCATAAATTTCATACCACGATTACAAAACAAATTATAATCAATGACAAGAGAGATTCATGACATACACCATGGTTTTCTCAAATATAAGTATAAGGATGCACATTTAACCAATTTTACTAGACTTTCAACCTTCCATACCTAGTCAAATGTCACAAGATTACATACAAAAGATGCAATTATATGCATAAGCCTTGTAAGAACATGAAGTTTTCCAACATAACATGCTTACAACACCCAAAAGGTTGAAAATTTTATCAAACTAGAACAAACATAGACAATCATTAAAGAATAATCAAGCTTTATTATAGCATCAACATAACACATCACCAAGAATCATGTACAAGTTTTAAATCATGCTAGGTTTCATCTAATCCAAGTGATAATAAGAGTTTAGCCTATAAGGCTTACAAAAATCACACCCAAACTCAAGAAATGGAAGAACTCATAGTAGATCTAGAGGAATCCAAACCAATCAAGTGGAAATGGGTTGGATGATGTTAGCCTCTTCTTGAAAGTGCTCGATCTTCAATCTTAGCCTTAAATCTTCAAAGATTTGCCCAAAATCACCAAAGAGGTTTTAAAGAACTAGGGTTTTAAGTAAATGGGTGAATATTTCTCAAATGAGGGAGAATTGGGTTAAAATTATGATTTCAGTTGTTCTACATCATGTCAACAAAAATAAATTTTAACTTTTCAACATGGGAATGTTGGTTTGAACATGGGCATGTCAAAATGTTTTCTTCTTAAAGCTTCACCAAATTTTGAGTTTTTACACACAAATCATCAACCTCCCTTTGGAGAAATCGCCAACCTCCCTTTGGAGAAATCGTCAACCTCCCTTTGGAGAAATCGTCAACCTCCCTTTGGAAACTAAAACATTCAATATAAACATAAAAACATTCAATATAAACATAAATAAGTGTCTAATTGAATTATTCACAACCAAAAATACCCAAAAAAAGGGATAGAATACATGTTATTTGTATGTGTAATTATTAACATATCATATACCTAAAACGAATAGAACTCATACTATATCATGTTTAAAAAATATAAAATCGAACAAAATTGACATCGATAACAATTTTTGATATAATGTAACACTAGAAGTAATAGAAAACAACGAGGATCAAGAACTAAAATCTATTAACGAATGTAAATGTAGAAATAGTTAGCCAAAATGAAAAGATGTGATTGAGGTAGGATTGGATTAGTTTAATAAACAAAAAATTTTAGGCACATAGTCCATACATTTAAAGGTATATAGCTCGTCGGCTATTAATGGGTCTTTATGCGAAAACAAAATGAGAAAAAAATAAGATTATTCACAATTGGTAGCATAAGATATTCAGAAAGACCCGAAATTGATTATGAGGAGACATATTTTCCAATGGTGGATGTGATAACTTTTTGTTGTATTATTAGTCCGTACTACAAGAATTTGATGTACGTCTAATGTATGTTGTGACAACATATCTCTACGACTCACTTAATATTGATATTTATGTGAAACTTCCAGAAGGATTCAATTGGATAACTGAAAAAAATAAAAATAAAATGAAAGGCCTAGATGAAACAAAGTTTTGTTTAGGGTAACAAATTGAATATTTTAGAGATAAAATTCTTATGCACCACAAAAACTTACATGCAAAAATTGCTCAAAAGATTTTGTATGGATAATCACATCTATTGATCACTTCTATAGTTGTAAGGTTGTTTGATGTTTAAAAGGATCCATTCCGACCCGCAATAAATGAAAAGAAATGATTTAGATCAAATTTTAGTGCAACTAGTGTATTAATGTTTCTTGCAAGCTACACACGACCAAATATTTTCCTTTCTTTAAACTTATGTGCAAGATATAGGCCATGTTTGACAAGGGGGTACTCGAATGAAGTGAAACAAATATTTCGATATCTAGAAGGTACAAAAGATAGGAGTTTATATTTTACTAACCAATCAAATACAAATTTGATTGTTTTTTAGTTGTAAGGTATATGTCTTATTCCCCTACTATCAACATATTGGTCGATCTTAAACTCGATATATATTCACTAATGGAGAAACCAATATTTCAAGGTATTTCGCAAGGCAAGCAATCACAATCAATTCATCTAATCATGCAGAAATATATATTAGCAATCCATAAAGCTAGTCGGGAAAATAAGTTATTACATTCAAGAATCTTGTAATATTTCTTCTAAAAAGGAGGGACCGACAAGTTCAAATGTATACAATACATTATACATCGCTTAGCTAGTACATTAGTTTCTTTTGTATTATGATCAAAAGATACATGTTAGGTGATAAATAGAGAGGATAGAGCTCAAGATTGAATAGTGAGTTAATAGTACGTTACAAGACGCGTATGTCAAAACTTATAAGAAAATTGAAACACTATCTTTTTTATTCTAAACTATCCTAAAGGGTTCCTAATGACTAGTACCTTAGTTTCATTCACCCCGATTTCTTACCCAGAGCTCAAAGCTGCTTGACTTACGACAGTGTTCCCAAGTTACCCGTCTGAATCCGCACCCCAACCCACAACACGCTCCGATCACGCTTACCAAACTTTCTCTATAACGTACAAGTTTCTTAGCGTTTCGTACAAGTTAATGTGATCAAAGGGGTGTGAGCAATGTTGTGAAGACCGGATCAGACCACCAAACCAATAAGACATTCGGTTCGACATTCGATCCGGTTCTGAAAACATGGGGTCCTAATATATACATCTTACCCAAAAAGCCCCAAATCGTCCCCTTTCTCCCCAAATCAACAATGGCGATCGCCGGATTACAGAGAATCACCTCCCAAATATCCCGAAACCCTAGACTTTCTCTATACTCACGCACCATCATCTCACGTTCATACGCAACATCTTCATCTTCATCTTCATCTTCATCTGCAAAAGTTTCCGATCGAATCGTGAAGCTAATCACCTACGATTCCGACGGCCAAAAGCGCGAGATCGTTGGTCTCTCGGGTCAAACGCTCCTGAAGGCGTTAACGAACCACAACCTCATCGATCCGGCGTCTCACCGTCTGGAAGACATCGACGCTTGTTCTGCTGAGTGTGAGGTCAACATCGCCGAAGAGTGGCTTGAGAAGCTCCCTCCGGCGACGTATGATGAGCAGTATGTGTTGAAGAGGAATGCGAGGCATAGGATTCTGAATAAGCATTCGAGGTTGGGGTGTCAGGTTGTGCTCACGCAGGAGATGCAGGGGATGGTTGTTGCTGTGCCTGAGCCTAAGCCGTGGGACACTCCGTGAGTTAGGTGATTCGTTCGATTGGTGAGGTATGTGTTCTGAATTGAATAATATTTGTGAGTAACACTCTTGAATTGTGCTTTGATTTGTTACTGTTACGGGTTTTCATGTAGTTTTTGGATTTGTGGAAGTTGAAATGTTGTTATACATACTTGATGTTTATGAATAATTTGATATTGGTTCGGTATGATATACATTTTGTTTTTGCTAATTGCCTTGTTGCTTAAACCTACTTGTTGCTTAAACCTACTTGTTGCTTTTACGCTTGCTGTATGAAGCCAGTGATGAACATCATGGTTAACAAGGGAGAATGTTTAGGGGTGCATAATGTTGAAAATGTAGCTTTAACTTTTGCTTTGCTTTAGAAAATCAAGTTTAGAACTTGAAACTTGCTGGGGTTTTAATTATATACAAATGTTACTAGATTTTGTTTAGGGAAAATCACAAGAATGATCGTTTTTACTGAACATTTGACCTAAACAGCCATCTGGGCGCATCATATTTTACCATATAACTGTTACAAATGATTACATGAAAGTATAGTTCAACAAAAATGCACAATGTGGACATATATGTTGCCATTGGTGTGGTTGTGGGTATAAAAAAGCATCATTAGCGCAATTTCAGTCTCAAAAAAGGAAAATGGGAAGGCAGTTTAACCAATTAGGAAATGAGATGCCAGCTTAAAGAGGAGATGGCACTGTTTTGGGCTAGAAAAGCGCAAATGGCTCAACCATGTAGTTAATCAGTGGTGTTTTGATACCTAAGCTCTTAAAATGTTTTCTTCCGATGTGAGTATGTGACCATTTGTCCAATGAGATGACTCCTTAACATGTCATCATTGATCTAGACAATATGCCATGTGTTTTTAGGTTTCCCATGATATTTGTTGTTTTAAACTTTTAATATGATATATGATATGACAGGTAGAAGAACTGACTAAATGCAAGTAGTCTTTTACTGCACTGAGGAAAGAATCCGGAAAACATTATGTAGATTCCTGTTATCATTTCTCTAGGCACAATATAGAGTTTGAAAAAATCTGACCATTTCTTACAAGTATTTTCTAAATAAAATGATACTAGGTGTAATTTCTTACTGATTTGGGAAATACATTGTGGCATTATAATAGACCAGAAGAGTGCTCGCACAATGCAGCGGGACGACATTTTATATCCGACATGTGTTTTTAATTTTTGTTATTCTTGTAACAATTTTATAAAAGTCTATTATATTTTTTCTAAATTAAAATTTAAAACACCAAATAAATGGGTTATGCATGACGACTTGTAAATTTATGCATTAACTTATTATGCCTCACAAAAATACTCATCAGTTCAGCCAAAAGTTTACACCAAAACGTTTAAAAAATATGAAGGTTACAATGTAGTCTCAAAAAGTTTTTAAATATGATAGATGAAAAAATATAACTGAAATGTTAAAACAAATTAAGTTTTTTTGATTTATAGGTAGATAATGTAAAATTTTATGTAAGTTACAATAAGTGTGAGGTTATTATATAACTAATTGTAAGGGATAATCCGTAAATAATGGTAAAAATATCAGAGTAAATTACTAATTGTGTTCCTTTAGTAATATATGAAATTACGTGGTATGTCCTTTAATTTTAGTAATTACATCCAATGCCCTTTTTTAGAAAATATACACACTTATTGTCCTTTATACTAATTTACATTTAGATTTATAGTTAACTCAACTATGTATCTCTCACATGAGTGTATTTTATCATTTTCTTTTCACATCTTATATATAAGCAAATAAAATAATAATAATTTTATATAAAAAAATAAAATTAAAAGATATTCGAATGTTGGTTAAGTTAGTGAACCCACGTTCCTCTTACGTTTAACACTATTAAATCTAGCATCCCCTCTATTTGATAGCCTAATACTGATCATTTTCACCATCATCTATAACACCTCACACACCGTTGAAATCCCTTGAAGTCGAACAAACAATGATGTTAAAATTAAAATCCATGTTGAAACCCTTTGATACCTCTTGAAGTCGAACAAACAACGATGGGTAAGTCCGGCTTTTGCAATTATATAAGCACTTCAAATAATCATAGGTAATCTTCAAGTTTGTGTTCTTTATTGTTTTTTTATTATTTGTTAGTATGAGTAGTTTATAAAGTATTTATGTGTATTTTTTTGATGCTTCTTATTGATTTTCCGACCTTCTAAATGATTTGTGACTTAGACTTCTTACTTTAGTAAATATTATGGAGGTTGTTGTCATTAAAAGATTTGAAGATTAGTCGAAAGAATACACACCGAGTGATTGGTTTCACCGACTTACCTAACTGTCTAATATCTTTTATTTTTTTTATTTAAAATTTTTATTTATTATAATTTTTTTAATATATTAGACGTGAAAAAAATAACAAAAATACTCTCATGTGAAGAGGCAAATAACTGAGTTAACTGTATATTTATATGATAGTATAAAGGACAATATGTGTGTAGTTTTTTTAATAAAAAGACATTGTATATAATTATTAAAACTAAAGGATATATTATGCAATTTCACATATTAGTAAAAGACACAATTTGTAGTTTACTTAAAATATTATTTTACCCTCAAAAGTAGTATGTAAATTACAATAAGTGTAAGGTTATTATGTAACTAATTGTAAAAGGTAATCTTAATACACATCTCATATA
>BJCM01063076.1:0-18646 GCA_018326385.1 Flaveria bidentis | reverse complement strand
TAATTAATCGGATACACTTAGATACACAAACAAAAGTAGATACATGATCATAGATATACATACCACATGATTATAACCGTAATAGTTTTATAGCATAACTCTACTAAAAAATGATTATTTCATGATTTAAGAATGTATAACTTGGTCAAATAAAGAAGATGATAAATAGCTTGGAACTAGACATTGACTAATGGCCCCAACTCCCGTCCAGTTACTTTTTTCCAAATGTAACGCTCTGTTACTTTGTTCGTTATATGGTCAACTCATCTAAAACCATAAAAACGAAGTTTTGTAACGAAACCTTAATATAGTAAACCTTAGTAGCTAGACTTAATAAAAAAATAGAATAGAAGTAATCTTGACCGCATCACATATCCCCTAGATCCTTTCAATAGTTATACAACAAGTGGGATTACACCGGATACATTTATTTGTTTGTTTGTATTTAATAGCTATTTCTATATCTTAAATCAAGATCCTAAAAATCATTTTTAATTTGTAACAATTACAAAAATGAAAGAGACAGTAGTAATTTGGTATACTTTATAGTTTAAAGAAAACAAAAACAACAAAGATTATCAGCAAAGAAAAGACGGGGAAAACTATTTATTGCTTTGTTTCATTTTTCCAGCTTTCCCTGCAGTTACCAGCACATAGTTCAATTATCACATTTCACTCCTGGTGTGAATTTATTATTTTACTTTTAAAGAATATATAATATCTCTCTGACTCTAGGTCTTTAAACATATATTGACCAAAGTTCATATCTTAAATTTATTTGCTTTTTATAAAAAGAATAATATATGTTGGTTTCCCAGGAGTTCAAAGATATGTGACTGCAATTAGATCACATGTAACATTTATTCGGCACAACTAAAGAGCATAGATGTGACAGTATACTCTTAATTGTTGCCAATTAATAGAATACCCTATAACATTTTTATTATTCTACATGCTACAAGTTTTAAGATTTTTGCTTTTATACTGTTTTCATGATTCCCTATTGCACCCATGTGAGAGTAACTCCTTTTTTATTCTTCTCTTCTTGTCCATGGATGCACCGTAAGTAGATATGGTGTTTCCTACTATATATATTCTTTTTATTTTTTTTACCTCAAGTTACATTCGTTATAAGCTCGTAGTTCTTGCCACCAAACGCAATCACAACATGCCTTGTGTTACCACAATGTTTTCTTTGTTACATTTTTCGACATATTTATTGTTTTTTGCTTTAGCTAGAGTGATCAATCCGCGAAACTACATGCAAGGGAGTATCATATAGATTATATTATTGTGTGTCTTAATCTTATAGCAGGATATTGTTATAAATAGCTTTCTTGGTTAGAAATACAAGGACCTTTGTAGAGGGCTAGTTGGTAATAGGTCCTAACAATCATAACTAAATCATTTATGATATATATATAGGCAATAAAGCAAACTCTTCAGCTGGATTCTATAATCTGTAACAATCATGTCTTCATAACATAACTTTACTTGCACTGTTCTTTCTTTAGGAGGCGACTAAACAAGCGCTTACCTAAAGAGGCCCCACCCTCAAAGCTGGCACAATGTCATCGAAACACAAGGATTACAATGGCCAAAGTAGGGGTATCCAGAATCGGTTTTGGGTCAGTTTTACCCCTCCATCACCACCAAAACTAATCATTCGCTTAATCAAAAATTCCTTCTGAAACCATTAACCACTGGTCGGTTAACCATAACCTGGTTAGCCAGTGGTAATGTGTCGGTTTTGGTCACAACTGGTTAATGCAGGTTTTGCAGATTCCATGGTATTTTAGCATGGTTTTGCAGCTCGGTTCCATAGTCTTTTAGCTTGTAATCAAGGTTCAAAGGCTGGAAATCATGTATTTGTGCAGGTTTAAAGCTGGAACACCCTTGTCAGTTCGGTTCACTCCGGTCTGTTAAAGGATAGTCAAGTCCGAAACCGAAACTGATTGCATATATTAATCACTTGGTACACCGAAACCCAGCTAAAACTGGTTGTGGTTCGGAGCGGTCATCGTTAGAAATCAGTTATGGTTAAATTATGCTCACCCCTAGGTCAAGGTTTTAAAAGAAGAAACAGCCAAATGTAAGCACACAGAATGAGAAACGCAAGTCTTAAAGAAAGTAGTTGGTTAACTGAAAACATGCTGAACTCCTCACCCACAACACAAACACCATTCACTTTCAGAGTTGCCTTTCTTAGTTTATGACTAAAAAAATCCAACATCTTAAAGAAACAACTCCTCAGTTTTCCATCACAGAATAATTGTGTTACCCCAAAAGTAAAGCAATGTCTTCAAACTCCTCTCCTCAACACTAGATCCACATCACCTGACAGCTGCTACTCTGTGGATGAAAGAATCAAGTCAAATGTAATATATCAGAAACCAGCAAAGAGCCTACTATGTTGTAAAGAAGATCGATCCACATGGTGGCAAGAGTTGCAGAATTTCGAAAATTCTGCTTACTTATAGAAGACAATTCAATACAGAACCAATTCTATCTAAACTGCAGGAACCACCTAAACACGTGCTTAAAGCCTATTTGTTTTTACTGCACTACATAAGATGGCTACGTAACCCCATAACCGCCTCCATTTCTCTCTCCTACTATATCTTTAGAGCACTATGAATATAATCTATAACTATAACTTGGTTTTCTTAAAAAATACTCCACTCTTTCCCCTCAGACTATTAACTTTTCATGATTATTTTGTTCACAAATTGCCCTACAATGTCAAGATCATGTTTGTAAGATATCATTAAATCGTGTGCCTATAATGAGAACAAAATACAGGAACCTTATGGACTAATATCAACTTAGACGTCATTGTAATGAGAACTGGACAGCTTTAAACATAAGACGGATCCCAAAAAGGAGTTGATTATTGTTCATGAGACAACCTAGAAATATCATGTTTTGAACTTAATCAGTACAAAATACCCCCTTTATTATCTTGGACGTCAACCTAATGTCTTCTAAAATTATAATATAATGAGTTTTTCTATTACATGTTATACATTTTCTAAATTTTATTTGCGATGCTCCTTGTACCATATCATAAAAAGAACAATATCTAAAAGTCAAACCAGGTCTCTTTAGGTAAATACTAAACGGGAAATAAAGTGAAGGGCCAATCACATGGGAAGTTGATAGCCAAAACTACCATAACTATTAGATTCAAGTCTACACAAAAACATATATTTTCCAAATTTTTCTTCATGAAATATTAGAAGTAACTTCAGTGGTCAGGTGTTAGTCTTCAGCAAATAAATGTTTGCTATGTGGTTCCGCACATGCATTTTGACCAATAGAGAGTATGCCCAGTTCATATATTTGACTTTTCACTTATAACCTTCTGAATGTATAACAAGAAACAAGATCTAATTGTAGAATGAAAAGAATATGCTTACCGCTAAAATCAAGTAGTTTAATCAAGAAATTGTCTAAACACAATAAGCAGATAAATTCTCTTCAGAAATACTTGAACAATATATAAATATTAATAGCAATGCAGGTGAGGAATCAGGCATGGTTCAAGGCAGACCCTAGGCATTAAGCTCCTACCGCTACTATTAGTTAAGGGCCACTAAATTGTTGAAATTTGTGTTCAAAAAGACAAAAATTCTGTTTATTATTCCACTTTTCTCAACTTGAACATAATCTTTCCTGACTGCATCAAAGACATGGTAGTATTTTGAAAAAGTAATTGTATTAAAGCAATATGATATTTCCATATGTTTACTTAATCTTAAACTAATTACAACTTTATTTATATATATTTTAAAAGTCAAAGTCTCCACCTAGCCGTGATAACAAAGCACAAGGTTACTGTATAGTTCCACATGATGCTCAGACTTAATCACACTAGCCCCCCTCCCAACAGTATTTGCATTTTATTTTAATTTATTTAAACATGTTCACTTCTAGCACTAGTTCTAAAATAATAGTGCTTATGATAGGACATGTTTCCTATCATAAAAGTGTAATCGTAGTAATAACTTCTCGTCATGAAATAAATCATGTTTTAAAGAGTGTCAGTACTCTAATGTGACACATTGAGTAGAAACGTGCTTAAAAAGTGTCAACTAAACATCTCAAGTTTAAAATCATATTTAAATAATCGCATAAAAAGATATCCGAAACTAATGTTATGGTGTCTATTTTACAAATATTTATGGTATAAAATAGATCACTTCCTATGCAAGAAAATATATTCTTGACAAATTTAAGCTACATAATAATGAATAATAAACAATGACTAAAATTTCTTCATATATAAACAATGTTTATACTCAAAATACGGAGAGAATACAAGAGGCGGAAGCTTAAAGAAGAGGAAGATGTAAGTGGTTGGGTACTGGGGTGGAAGAAAAGATTTTTTAAAATAATTGGGGAAACTAATGAAAACATAGCAAGAATTAATGAAAATAATTAGTTTCTTTGACAGGACAAAAGTATTAACCAACTTAAGAGGGTCACAACATTGGATCGGTGGATCATGTGTTAAATCTGATGGATCCATATATAGAACATATCCAGATCCGGATTCCGACCCATTGACATGACTAGTTTACATAACATAATCATGACTAGTTATCACTTAAGCAATGCTTTGTCATGTTACGAGTGGCTTCAATTTCAAAAAAGTATATGTATACAAATTTACTCACCATTCAGCATCTTCAAAGTTAAGGTGGTCAAATCACCGACAATAAATAGCCTGATCAATAAACGGAGGGATTTGCTTTATCTCAGTTCCAAGTTCTTGTTCAATCCTATACCTGAGAAAGAAGATAAAAGCAGGTGATATTAATAAAAGTGTGAGTTAAATTTTAGAAAATGAAATCTTGCAAGTATAAAAAAATAGTACGCATACAGATTAAAACGATCTTCATATGTAATCAGATTTACTGCTAGACCGAGGTGCCCATACCTCCCAGATCGACCAACCTGCATTATAAATTATTAATTTATTTATTTTCAAATTTAAGTATGAGTAAACCATGCAGTAATATTCCAACCATACCCTGTGTAGATATGTTTCAGAGTTTTTCGGGAAGTCAAAATTGATAACAACATTTACTGCTTGAATATCAATACCCCTTGTGAATAAATCTGCAAAAAGTTATTACAAGAGAATTAAGTTAAAAAGATAGCACAAGAAAACTATTGATAGCCCGATGCAAAAAATAGAGTACCAGTGCAGACAAGATTCCTGCAAGCACCATTACGAAAATCATGAAAAACTCTGTTACGATGATCTTGAAGCATTTTTGCATGAATGTAGAAACAAGAGTAACCAAGCTCAGTAATTTTCTTGGCCAATAGTTCAACCCGATTTACAGAATTGCAGAAAATGATCGACTGGTTGATTTGAAGCTGTAAATAAAGATTAAAAAAATGTTAAACTTCCAATTAGTAAATGATGAACTACAACAGGGTGTTTAAATGTGTGTTGAAAGGATTATTTGATAATGAATAATCAGTAGAACCAGATAACCAACTATAACATGTGGTTATGCTAAAAATCAAATAACTAGATCATCAAATGTTTAGAAAGTTCAAGGACTATTTGATAATGAATAATCAGTAGAACCAGATAACCAACTATAACATGTGGTTATGCTAAAAATCAAGTAACTAGATCATCGAGTGTTTAGAAAGTTCTAATTATAACATATGTAACGACCAAAAATAACATTTTAGTGAAATAAATATAGATGGAAAAATAGGTCTCTCAAATAAGGTTTATCAGAAGATTCAGAACAAGATAACAAGTGATCTTGTCCTTGATAATCACATAATCAGAAGCAGAATCTATTATTCCAAATATAAAAACTGATTACTGAGTCAATTCCATATGCAAATAAAAACAACCCTGTATACTATTAATAAACAAGTTTTAACCTTTGAGAAAAGAGTGTTAAGGCAGTGAACTTTCTGTCGTTCTTCAACAAAAGCATAAAACTGTGTTATTCCCTTAAGTGTAAGCTCATCCATGAGGTTAATAACATAAGGCTTCTGAAGATATCTATCTTTGAAGTCCTTAACTGTCACAGGAAACGTTGCTGAGAACATCAATATTTGACGATTCCTAGGCATGCAGTGAATCAGTTGCTCCACAGATGGCTGGAACTCAGGTGATAAAAGTTTATCAGCCTGAAAAAACATCAATGGATACATAACTTCGATGATCACAGGTTCAGAATTTATCTCAACTAACATACAGAACTAAAAAAAATCATGCGACTGTTAAAAGAAGTAGTTACAAAAAATAATCAAGTTGCACCTCATCCATTACTAGCATTGCACAATCTTTCAATGCACAGATTCCCTTTTTTGCAAGATCTAATATTCTTCCAGGAGTACCAACAAGTAAATGAACTGGTTGATATAACCGCATGATGTCATCTTTTAAGCTGGTCCCACCGGTGGTAACCATGACTTGAATGTTTAGATGTTTTCCAAGTTCTTTGCAAACTTGTGATGTTTGAAGAGCCAACTCTCGAGTTGGAACAAGTATAACAACTGCAAAAAAGAGAAGTTCAGCAAAACCACTAAATTTTAGACAACGAGGTTGAAACAATTGATGATGAAATTTACTTACATCATGCTTCACAAATCAATTAGCAAATACTATAGAATAGTTAAAATTTACAACCTTGAATGACATTTTTATCTTGGTCAATTTTTTCTAAAGCCGGAATGCAAAAGGCAGCTGTCTTCCCTGTGCCATTTTTAGCTCTTGCAAGTATATCACTTCCTGTAAGAGCAATGGGGATGCTTTCCTCCTGAATTGGAGATGGCCTCTCAAAACCCTTCTCATATATCCCCATAAGTAACTCACGCTTGAGAAAGTAGTCTTCAAATTCATTCCCTTTTGTGGCTGTCACATCCTGAAAGAATGAAAAATTATAAATGACTTCAATTCATATTCTCGAACAGAATAGACTGTGTACAAAAATCGTACTTCCACTGCAAAGTTTCATTGGCAAAGATAACGTAAAGCGTCCAAAATAAGAATTAGAAGAACAAATACAACATAAACAAACATACTTCGGTCCTATATCGAGTGTCAGCTGGTGGGAGCCTCAATTGTGCCTTCCAATCTTGGGAACTGCATTGAGGAAAATGATTAGACTTCCCTTTAGTAACTGAAATCCCCAACAAACACGCTTTTTATACTGAAGCAGCAATCAAAAGCATTTAGTGAACCTAGACAGGCTAAGTTAACTTGTGTTTTATGCAACTTAATCACCATTTCCATCTAGTCCCAACCCCATCCTCTGTGAACCAGCCTAACAGATAACAGAACACAGAATGGACTACAAAGATTACATCCAACATTTCACATCCGCTGTAATCATTCACAAAAACTAACAGCACATAAGGAATCCCCATTTTCCTATTAACAACCACAGGCCATAACTTCACATAACAAATTACAACGATGGGCTTCATTCTTAAAGACTCACAAAACTCATCACAACATCATGACTATAGCATAATAAACAAAGAAAAACATACATAAAAACATCTAACATAACTTTGAGCACAAAACAACAACTATACCTAGGGTCAGCAGCTTCCGACTGTATACCCTTTTCGACTTCATCCACGTTCGAATCGTTTCCCACAGGGTTTCTTCTCAGCCACTGTTGTTGTTGCTGCTGCTGTTGTTGTTGTTGGAACTGCTGTTGGTACACCGGATTCCTTTGTGGATACTGTTGTTGCTGGTAATTCTTCTGCTGTTGAAAATTAGGATTAGGGTTTCCATGATAATTTCCACCGCCACCACCACCACCACCGCCACCGCCCCGACCGATTCCCGGCGGATACCTCCCCCCTCCTCCTCGTGCATAGTTGTTATTCATCTCGAACTCTCTACCGATAAATCTCCCAACACCCTAACTAAAAACTGATCGATCAACTATCCGCCGATCCAAAAACCTAATTCTGAACCGATGAAACTACTGATATATACACAACAATAGCTTGAAATTTGACGACGGATTAGAAGCAAAAAGGGGGAATTCGGTGGGTTTGGTGTTTGCTGAACGAATTGAAAGCAAAATCGTTGGCGTAAAAAAATATAAGCCAAAGTTTTTGCGATTTGAGATTGAACAATAGATTTGCAAAAGGAATTGCGAGTGAAGATCTGAAGAAATCAGATGGAGACAATTAGCATTTGAACCCTAAACAGAAAACTGAAAACGAGAGAACGCACTGATCGGTTTTTGAACATGAACAGAAATGACGATGGGGCCTTTCTATTTAGGGCTTCGATGGGATCCATTTTTAGTATTAATAATATTATTATTGTTGTTATTTTTTATGTTATTTTCTCATGGATAAAACATATTGATCTTGTTTGGATCAAGGTCTGAACAAAGATATTCTAGTCTGGTTTAGCGGGTGCCTATATTTATTCGTGTTAAATATATTCAATCTGATATAAATATATATAAAATCGTATTGTATTTCGGATTGTATTATAAATTATGGTATCTAAAATTACGACGAATCATGAAAGCGCACAAGATGCTATAAATTTGATATTTCTTGAGTAAAGATTTGGATATGTTTTTTATGAGTGTTTATAAAGTGATGTAAGTGAAGTTCGGACATGTGTTGTTCTTCCAGTGACGTGTAAGATCAAAAATTTATGATATCATGATAGACTAGTTAATACTAAGACACGTAAAAGTTGGTTGATAGACCAATTTAGACGACTTGTAACATTATACTAATAGTGAGCCACATGTATTGAAATTTTATATATTGATTGTTCATGTTTGTATACGTGTAATAATTGGCGTTTATTGGCATTTTAAATCACCAATTATCATAGCTCAAGCGAACGTTTTATTTATAATTGGTGTCTTTTATTTTTGTTTTTTTGTTTTTGTCATCTTTCTTAATAACAAGCTTTAGTTTATGTTATTAGCTCAATGTTAGAGGATTCAGATGAAAAAAAATAAAGATTTTAAACCTGAGAACTAAACAGTAAAAATGAAAATATGATTTCAAAACGACTAGCATGTTATTTAGTCCCACTTCTAAATCAACAAGTTTGTTCATCAATGAACTTGAACCATAAGTCAAAAGAGAAGAGAGACATAGATATGTTATGATTTTAAATAATTTGTTAAGCTATGTTTTAAACATTCAACTATTATCTTGAAGAACTAAAAGAATATATATATTTCAAAATCTAAACGTAGTCTTGTTATTCTTGCAATATTGTGACAACAATGGTTACACAACCACTTTGACCGATATGTTACATGTCAAAGTTGCCTGCTATAAATCATAATTTGCAAATTGGCAAACTTTATACAAGTTTGAGAATCGTGAAGACACAAACTCAACTTTTAAGAAAAGAACAACATTGAGAACCTAGGACATTAATGAACTATATAAAAGACAATTATAATATAATATTTATATATTTACAACCAGTTTGATCGGAGTTAGAACATTGTCCCCTAAATGAAGAGGTTGGCACAAAGTAACATGTTATTTTGAAAGAGAAACAAAATGGAAACTCGAGATAATCTTCTCGTGTACCCAATCCCATGATTTTTAATATTTAATTACAAAATGTGGTATCTCATAGAATATGAATTTGGTAGAAGATTTAAAAAAAGGGTATCAAATGATGCAATTGACATGTAATATGGTAAATAAGATGGAATTCGTAATCTGTTATTTATGATTTATAGCCGTAAGTTTTGCATATGATGAAGGTAAAGTTTTTTTTTTCTATCTGAATCAATATACATTATTATGGTTTATTTAGAAATATTTGCTTGTCAAATATGGTATCATCGCATCCAATTGGTATGTGAAGCACTTTATACATAGATATTACATAGGTACATTAGCAAACCGGATCTAAATATGAAATGGATCTTAAAAGATCCGGACACCGCTTGGATGAAACAAACACAATTTGATCCGTCGTTATGAAACCACTTAAGGTATTAGGTATACACTAAATCGATTTTAAAACCAGTTTGGGTAAAGTTGTACGTTGAATCCTGGGTGAAACCGGCCCAATCCAATTCGGTATGTTTTTTCTTTATAAACTAGTTTTAAAATTGATCCGATTTCGCCTTTTGTTGACTCGATTCGAGCTGTTTCAAAACCAATCTTGTTTAGCATAAAAACTGTTTTGTGAACATCTAAATATTTACTAAAAATCCATATTAAATTTTATTTTCAACATATATTAGAACTATTTCTCATAACAATATCGAACACACTAAAATATTTACCTTATTACATACAACAAGAAAAACATGCATTAAATGGCCCTGAAAATCTCCTCACTCGAGTCATTATTTCATTGAAAAAACATCGGTCATGAAAATAAAAGTTAATCTTAGAGCACGCATCAAACATGCCCCTGGTCTATACTTAAATTCAACCATTTTGATTATAATTGTCTTCTAAGAACCTCATAGTATTGTCCCATAAAGGAAGAGGTATCTACAAAATAATTTGTTACTTTCAAAGCTAGTTTTATTTTTAAAATATAATAATCTCTTTAGTTCCTTAATCCTACAATTAAAAAGTAAAAATTTTATTTCTTAAGACGCTATTTACTAGAAGATTACAATAATAAAAATCTAGAGTGTCGTGTTACGGTGAAACACTGCTAATAATCAACAAAGTCTAGCGTGCCAGGTTTTCCATATTCACGGGTATCAGATTTTTTACATTCACGAAAAATGACAACAACACGTATATGGAAATAATATTTGTTCATTATTATTCATGAGAACATAGATACTACATTTTGTAGCAATTACAAAATACATGCCCAATTCCAAGCACTACATACAAACAACGGAATAAAAAATAAAACTTAAACCATTAACCTTATTTCACGCATCATCTTAAGAGGGAAAGATCGCGTGCTTCCATTGAATTGCATCTTTAAAGACTTTTTGGCCTTACTTTCCATTCTTTTCCGAATCATGCCATCAATTTCTATGTCATATATACCCTTTTGTGTTTCTTCTTGTATTTCAAAGCATAAATTTATCCCAGTGAGATAGTGAGTTTAATAACGAATATGGTCAAAGAAGAATGACTAGTAAAAGATACATTTGACTTAGAAGTCAATGACTCGATTCCGAAAAGATGAAATTTGAGGCCAAAAGAGTCTTTAAAGAAGCAATCAAATGCAAACACCGGACCTTCTTCCTCTCAAGAAAGCAAAAGAAAACTAACAACTACATTGGACCCAATTGAAAACAGATAAGTAATAGCTAAAAAGAAAAAAAGTTGACTAATATATAAATTGAGAACTAAAATGGAGAAGTTTTTAAATGGTATCACAAATATGGGATATGAGAGAAGTGTTTAGATGTGAAGGAGAAGAGAGAAGAGTGGTGTCGATCATAGATAAATGAAACACAATATATAGGGAAATTTGATTGGGGTCATTGAAAATATCTGTACGAGAAAATTTAATTTTGAATTGAATTTTGAAAAGGTTTGATGTTTGCGGTGTCAGTTAACGTGAACGTAAACACATGTATTTTATAGTTTTCTAAATGGTCTGGGTAGTACTGTGCTGATACGCGTGTTTTTAGTTATGTTTAGAGTACGTGTTCATAAAATAATGGCTTGTATTTACTCATATCCGCGTGTTCACATTCAAATTATAATTTAATAAAATTTTAACGTTTATAATTAATACCATTTAATATTTACACCACATTCTGAATGGGAAATATCTTTCACGTAATAACACGAAATTATAGAAAAGAATACATTTTCAAAGATATTATAATTTTTCTATATAGATAAATGAAACATTTTATATAGGGAAATTTGGCTAGGGTCACTAAAAATAATAAGCGGATGGTTCAAAATAATAATAATAATAATAATAATAATAATAATAATAATAATAATAATAATCTCAATCGTAAATTCTTAATTAATGGTTGAGATCAAATTTTAAAGAAAAAATTTGTTGCATAGTATTTTAGGCGCGACTACTATTGTTAACTTAGTTCAAATTCTTTTAGTTTTTACAAACGTTCATAAATGTTATATATGGCATTATTTTTATAAAAAACCACACAATAAAAAATAATTGTCTTTAAACGAGTACAATATCATTATATAAAAAGACAATATCTTTTTACGATGTGAGCTCATATAATTTATGTTCGTCATTGTATCTTTAGTACGGTTCATTATATATGTTTGTTTGTTATTGTATTTTTTGTATAATAATGTGTTTTTATAATGATGAAATAATAATGTTGTGTATTTCTAGTAAGTAAGTTTATATATCTACATTAGAAATATGAAATTTAAGCTTGAATTTTGAAAAAAAACGTTATGTTTGTGGTGTCTGTTAACGTAACCATAATCACATGTATTTTACAATCTTCTAGAGTGGCTCGAGTAGTACTTAACATGTGTTTTTAATAATGTTAAGAGTATGTGTTCATAAAATAATGAATTGTATAGTTGTATCTACTCATATCCGCGTACTCACACTAAAATTATAATTTTTAATAAAATTTTCGGGCCATGATTGTAAAATGTTTCCAATTAATACCATAAACATTTACATCGCGTTCAAAATAGGGAATTTCTTTCACATATTAATAAGAATTTATAAAAACATTACATTTTCAAGATATTATAATTAATTTTTTACAAGAAAATTGTGTTTAAGATATTATATATACTAGATTAGTACCTCATGTATTACACATGTTGAATAAATAAAATATTAAATAATTAGTAATAAAAAATCCTGAAATATAAAACTATACGTGAAAATAAAATACTATTATAATTGCATATAAATAGCTAGTTTAAGTAAATAAACAATGATGTATTTTTCTTAAACTTTTTTTTATAAAAAAAGTCATGGTTTTAAATATTTTGTTTAAAAAATGATTTGAAAAATATCGTTGGACTATGTATTTCATAAAACTTATGTTTTTTAAAAAAGTATGCTTTTAATAAAATATAGATTTTAATTTATTAAATTATATATTTTTTTATTTTGAAAATGGTATGAAATATTAGTAGTATTTAGTATTATTATTATTGATAATATAGAGAAATAAAAAAACTAATATGATGAGGCTTCAAAATATGTTAATTCTGATCTTAGTTTTTCTTTATTATAGGTAGATATATAGACAAATAGAAAAACAAATATAAGTTCTTTTTAAAAGGTCAAAGTATGATAGAAAAACTATTTTTAAGTAAGTTTCTGAAAAACAAACAGTAATTAAAAACGTAGTCTTAAAAAACGTTTTTTTTTGTTAAAAAATAATTTTTTCTCAAAGCGATTTATTTTAAAAGGTGTAAAATTATTTATAAAATGAAAATAATAAAAACATAGTTTCTAAACAATTAGATTTTAATAATAAAATGTTTTTTCTCTAAAATGGTTTCAATAGAACGAATGTATAAACTTTTTTTAAATGAAAGAGTTTAAAAAATAAGAAGAAAAAAAAATCATACTACTTAAACTATTTAGTTACACGGAATCTTCTATCATATCTAATATCAAAACATTATTTTAAGCTTTCTAACTCTTCATGAATATATATTTAATATTTTGTATTTAATTAATGCAACACATATGGTTATAGCCTGGTACTATTTAATATTTCATTGCATCAAATGCGTATAGAGAACAAATAGTTTTATAGAAAAAACAATATTCAATCTAAAAAGTTTAAGAGTACCACGAGGTTAACATGCATCCTTCTATTATTTTAAAAGTGGTGGTATTTTAGTTTATTATGTCAAATATATCAGATCATTATGTTAAATATCAATTCACTATGTCAAATAGTTTCATCATTGTGTTTTACGTTTAGGTAATTTCATGTTATTTTTATCATTGTGTTTTTAAAAAAATGTTATTTATTATAGTGTCATTCAAAACTTATAGCGTTCGGATAACAAAATGACAAGCAGATTGCACAAATAGCAAATATTTATTTTTTTTTAAATATATATCATACAAACTTGTTATCTCATATTTGTATTTTACAATAAAAAATATATAATGATATAGTTTATCAATGTGTGTTTTAAAACTCGTAATCTTTAGAATAATATAACGACGGGCAAAAAAACACAACGAGTAATTTTATTATTGCGTTTTATATATTATACAAACGTCTTGTTATCTTATCATTGTGTTTTACGATTCGAAGTAGGCATTTATCATATACTAATTACTAACGTGCTTATACATCATAAGTTGTACCTGAATGTACAACTATTTGCCTGCCCACAATGGTGGGTTGCATGAGTTTAAATAAATACAAAGAATAATCTAGATACAAGAGAATGTAATAAATATAAACAATACATAATCATTAACTAAGGTAGTCTAACATCCCCCCTTAAGCGGAACGGTGGCGGACAAAGGCCAAGCCTGTCATGAAAGAATTCAAATTTGGGTCGAGGAAGGATTTTTGTGAATATATCCGCAACCTGAAGCTTGGTCGGAATGAAGCGGGTGCACAACTTCCCGGATGCAACAAGTTCCCGAATAAAATGATAATCAAGGTCTATATGTTTGGCTCTTTTATGAGAAACTGGATTTTGTGTGAGAAACAAAGCACTTTTATTATCACAAAGTAATGTTGAGCAATCGGGTTGCAGAGCATGCAGTCCACGAAGAAGGTGAGTGACCCATATGATCTCATCAGCTGTATTGGCCATGACACGGTATTTTGATTCACAACTGGATCGAGATACTGTGTGTTGTTACTTAGCACTCCAAGACATAAGATTCCCTTCGAGGAAGATAGAATATCCATATGTCGAGCGACGAGTATCAAGGCACCTAGCCCAATCAGCATCCGAGTATCCCAAAATGGAAGTGCGAAGACGTCTTGAGAAAGTAAGCCCGAGAGACATAATGCCTTTAACATAACGAATAATACGTTTGACATTTTGAAAGTGCACGGTAGTAGGAGCCTGCAAAAATTGTCTGACTTGATTGACCGCATAGGAGATGTCGGGTCTCATAATGGTAAGATATTTGTAGAGCCCCAACTAAAGATCGATAGGCTGTGGGGTCCTTGTAAGGTTCACCGAAAGTCGTGAAGGACTCATTTGCGGTTAATGGAGTATGAACTGGTTTGCAGTCAAGAAGATCAGCACGGGCAAGAATATCATGAGCATTAGTTTGGCTCAGAAAAAGTCCAATAGTGGTATAAGTAACTTCAAAACCAAGGAAATAATTTAGGTCGCCAAGATCTTTAATTGCAAACTCTTTATGTAATTGCCGGATGCAATTAGTCATAACTTCGTCTTGATTTCCTGTTAAAATCAAGTCATCAACATAAACGAGAAGATACATAATACACGAGTCTTGTTTGAAGATGAAAAGGGATGTGTCGGCCTGACTATAAGAGAACCCATTTTGGATTAAAAAGGAGCTTAGTCTTTGAAACCATGCACGTGGAGCTTGTTTAAGACCATATAAGGCTTTGTTTAGTTGACAAACATAATCAGGAAAATGGGGGTTAATGAATCCTGGCGATTGTTCCATGTAAACACGTTCAATAAGGTTACCATGTAAAAATGTGTTGTTGACATCTAACTGATGTAACTTCCAATTATTAATTCCAATTATTAATTACGGCCACTGAAAGTACAATTCTAATAGTGGAGGCTTTAACTACGGGGCTGAATGTATGAGAGTAATCCAACCCGGGTACTTGACTGAATCCTTGAGCAACAAGTCGCGTCTTATAGCGATCAACAGAGCCATCCGATCGATATTTTGTATGAAACAACCATTTAGAGCCAACGACATTATGAGATTTTGGGCGAGGAACTAAGGTCCATGTATTCTTATTATGAAGAGCCATCAATTCTTTATTCATAGCATCAACCCAATGGGGATGTTTGGCAGCAGATCTAACCCCTTTTGGGTCGGAGGAAGCAAATAATGCCGAGTACAAGCCATGAGACTGAGTATAGGTAAGATCGGCTCGATGTTTGGGTTTAAAAATTCATGCTCTCGCACGAGTTACCATAGGATGAGAGGAAGCAACAGGTGGGGGTGTGGTAACCGTAGAAGGTTCGGTGGTGAGAGAATGGCCAGTAGCAATAATAGGTTCAGCAACAGGTGAAGGAATTTCTTGTTAGGCATCAGACGAAAGTGATGTTGTTGGTTGGGTGTTTGATTGGGCTCAGTGGGCAACGATCCAATAGTATTTGTGGACTCGTAAGGATATACTCGACAACCAAAGACTCGAAAGTTATTCTAGACCGGTTGGCTGAAAAATAATAGCTCAAAAGGTGACTTTCCATCCAATAATTTGGCGGGGAGATGGTTAATGATATAGACGGCAGTGCTAAAAGCGTCTACCCAATAAGATGCGGGAACGTGGATATTAAAGAGCAAGGCCAAACCAGTTTCTACAACATGACGGTGTTTTCGTTCGACACGTCCGTTTTGTTGAGGCGTGTACGGGCAAGAGAGACGATGGAACGTCCCATTTTTCATCAAGCAATTGTTTAACATTGTGATTTAAAAACTCCGTACCCCCGTCAGTTTGAAACATTTTGGTCGTACGAGTAAATTGATTTTGAACAAACTTGATAAAGCTTGATAATATAATATGAAACTCGGACTTTGTTTTTAACGGGTAGAACCATGTAAACCGTGAGAAGTCATCCACAAAAATAACATAGTAATGATAAGCGTCATTGGACTTGACCGGTGATGGTCCCCATAAAACACAATGGACCAAGTCTAATGGATGAGTAGCTCGTTTATTATCAAGTTGAAAATGTAAACGATGGCTTTTAGACATTTCACACGAATTGCATAAAACCGGTTTGGGTAATATAGATGTAAGTCTTAAACATCCTCTTTTATTTAATGATAAAATCGTATCAAATGATACGTGTCCCAACCGTGAGTGCCATAGTTCAAAAGATGCTTTTGAAGGTGTGATAGAATACGCAACTAACGCTTTTGGTCCCGTATGTAACACATATAGTCCATCTTCACAACGCCCTTGGGCCACCACCTGTTTCGTTAGGCGATCCTGAATATAGAAATTGGGTTGAGAGAATAGCACATCCAAAGAATTGTCAGTTGGTAACTTGCTAATGATTCATGAGATTGGGAAAAACTAAGACATCTTTTAAATGGATGTTATTAGAGAGCATGGTATGACACAGGAAGAGATTTACCATTACCAAAAGTGACCTTGGCTTCACCTGATGGAGTAGTAGTTTTGATGTGGTCTGGTGAATTTGTCATGTGATCAGTAGCTCCCGAGTCAACAAACCAATCGGGACTTGAGGTGTTAATATGACAGCGAGCATGAAATGCCTTGGCGAGGTCAGAATCAGGTGATGTCGAGTGCGAAGCAAAGGTTGCAAGATCGGGGCAAGAGTTAGCAAAATGACCGTCCTTGCGACACAGTTGGCAATGGGGAGTTCTACGACCTCTCCCACGTGCACTCGAACCCGAACCAAGAATGAACCGACCACCTCGGCCTCTAGCAACAGTGGCTTGTCGAGAACATTGTGAATTAAAAGCAAGAGTGGAAGAGGTCGCGCCATGCAGTGACTTAAGAAAAAGTTCATGCGACTCAACTTGAGCAAGAAGATCACGAAAGATCGGGGGAGGTTTAGAGGCCCGAATAGCTGTTGAAAATGTCTCAAAGGAAGCACCAAGCCCACATAAAACCAATGTAATTTGTCGGATTTATCAACAGGTTGACCAACGGCAGCAAGTTGGTCACAAATGAGTTTAAACTTCCTTCCAATTTCCGAAACAGTAGCGGTGCCCTTCACGGTTTGACGAAGTTGGTCCCGTAGGTTTTGAATCCTTTCAATTGAAGTGTTGCTATAAGCATTCTCAAGTGCCAACCAAATAAGACGAGCAATATTAAGACCAAGTAGTATATGCGGGGTTGGGCACGGGTTTTGTTTCCTGAAGAATCTCGGTAGGATGAGAGGAAGTACCATCAACATGAGGAAGCAAGTTTTAGAATGAAAGGATTGGCACCATTTGATTTTTCCATAAGAGAGAGTTGGAAGGGGAAAGCGTAATAGTTATCATATGCATTGAGATGGTAGTTTCAGTGAGTTGGGAAGAAGAAGCCATGGGGATAGGCAGAGAAGAGGAAGAAACGATGAGATGAATAGGGGAGGGGAAGGATCAGAGGCTTGATACCATGAATGTGCAAATGGTGGGTTGCATGAGTTCAAATAGATACAAAGAATAATCTAGATACAAGAGAAAGTAATAAATATAACAATTAATAATTATTAACTGTAGTCTGCGGATCACATCTGCAAACATCTGCAGCTAAAGAGGTGGACCATATGTTTGCAGTCTGCAAGAAAAAAACTGTTTGTTTTTAACATCTGCAGAATGGTAAAAAATATTCTGTAATTAGATTAAACTTATTTTTTAACACTTGTTTTCTTGGACTTGTACCACACACACATCCGTACATACATACAACATATATACAACCGTGTTGTATATACTTTTGTGTTACCATTTTATATACTTTTGTGTCTCTTTTTTGTCTCACACGTATTGTATATTTGTACACCACACTATGCAATACAATAACTTAAGGCATTCTAT
>BJCM01063075.1:0-27044 GCA_018326385.1 Flaveria bidentis | reverse complement strand
TCTCAACGACGCCATGTGCGACATCAGCAACAGGTACAAACCGTTGTGGTTGCCGGAGCACTTTTCGTTAGCCTCTGCAATTGGGCGCACCATCTATTATCTAATCTAACCCACCCGTGGGGTGGATTAGATTTAAGTTTTTTTTATTTTAGTTTTTTTTTTTTAAATTACAAGCTTAATCTAATATAATTTATATAACTAGTCCTCCAAATATAAAATGATCAAAGTATCATCACTGTTTTTCCCGGATGAAATGCAAATTGGATTCATAGAACAGGAGAAGGATTTCCCATTCCTTAGCCGGAAAGATATGTGGCCATGAAAGGCGAAGGAAGGCTGGAATGCCAACAGGCGTCTATTATTGAATTCACCCGACCCGACAGTACCCGTTTGGGGAACGTCCAGTGCCAAAGTCACTGAATGGGTAAAAAAACTAACAAAGTTAGTATTAGAGACCAAAGTCGTTACAAAAATGAAACCACAGGAATGATATGATGAAAGATTTTTTTTTAACTGAAATAATTAAAACGGTTAAACATCAGGGACCAAAACCGAAATTTACTCTACAAAATATCATAAACCATATTTATTAAAAAATAGAGTTGGGGTGGATTATAAAGGAGAGTGAAGGGACTATCTATTAACTTTGTACTTTCCTATTAAAATATGTGATTGAATAAAATGTAGCATATGAATTATTTAATATGTTTTTTTAAAAAATAACCCATCAAAAAGCTCTATAAATCATTAAGAGAGTGTTTTTAGATGAACCAAACGCTATTTGATTAATTCAGCGATAGCCCCAAAATACTATATTTGATTATACTGTATATGTAGAAGAAAGAAAGAAATTTTTTAGTATTAGGTTGGCTTATGGATTAAAATTGTCCCAAGTAAATTAGTAAAAACCTAGTAAAATTATTGCTTTTTCGATAAAAGTAATACTTTTGGCCCTTTTGTGCTACCAATGTCTTATTATTTTATAAAATTGGTCAAGTAAATTACAAACTTTGTACATGTCACGAGCCTCTGGTACCAAAAGAGAGGGGTGGCATTTTTGCACTCTCGAA
The DNA here is from genome assembly GCA_018326385.1 of Flaveria bidentis. Classification (NCBI taxonomy): domain Eukaryota; kingdom Viridiplantae; phylum Streptophyta; class Magnoliopsida; order Asterales; family Asteraceae; genus Flaveria; species Flaveria bidentis. The sequence goes on along the minus strand of BJCM01063075.1, from coordinate 25,974 downwards.
CCACTCCAACTCGATTTTCTCTCCCACAAGCTCGCTTCTCTTTACAAACTTTACTCCACATTAGCTTCAGCAACCCCCCGAGTCACTCATTATTCTCGATACCGCAAGGGAGTGGTGGTGCTCTCGCTGGTGCCAAGCAGTCTTAAGGTGAACCCACTTCCTCTCACTCCTTTAATATAAAAAAAAAATTATAGTCTTTCATCAATCTTACATAAAACCAATAATGTTTTATGTTAATGTAACATGTTATTACTGATTATGTAAAAACTTATATAAAACTGGAGTTATAGTTACAACAAATTAATTTATGATAAAAAAAAATATGTGATGTAATTATTGATAGTTCCTATACTATTCCGCATCGTAACACAAATATGTCTTGTAGCTCTCATAATTAAAACATATTCTTTTTAAAAATATAAAATTTTATTAAAGGGACTAACAAGTAGCTAAAACCCCAACTCTAGAAAAAATGACATACAACACGTCTAAGCGTTACAAGTAAAATTAAGAGATTTCTCCAAACTCCCCAAAGTATTGTTGCTAGCCTGGTTTTTAATCCATAGGGACACCATCACCTTGATTCCAATAAAAAGTTTATTCATGAACATCTTCTCATTATTAAAGATCATATTATTCCTTAATCTCCAATTACTCCAAGTGACGAGGATGATTGAATGCACCAATTTTTTTCTGTTTCATCTCCGGGAATAAACCGATGTATTTCCAAAAGGCCCTTATAGGAAAACACATATATCGGAGGGATCCTACACCATTAACAAATTAGTGTTCAGACCACATTTGCAACACTACATGAGATAAAAACATAGGTCTAAGGTCTTCTCATAATATTGACAAAGAACACACATGTTTGATTGAATTAAGACATTCCTATGCATAAGAGCGTCTTTAGTTGGAATATGTCCCATTTCTGCCTTCCGACTAAATATATTAACATTTTTCGGTACACAAGGATTCCATGGAAATTTATAGTGATCACCGCTAGAAGTTGCAACATAGAAAAGGTCCTCGTTGTCTTTCTTATCATAGAAACAAGCTTGACTTAGTATGACCGATAACTAACAAAATTCATTAGGCTTCTCTCAAGACAACATCTCTTTTTTCATTAGTATGACCATCTCCAACTAATATTATTATCAACTATAATAAAGCAATCATTTATTAATACTATTTTGCACCTTTCTAAATCAAAGAGAGCCGGAAAATGCATCACTAAAGGAGATTCATTTATACAATTATCGACCCAAAATTGAACTTGAGCACCCAATCCAACATTGTATTACTTCATATCAACAGAAATATAAATAGTATTATATCCACGGATTATCATTATTCGTATTATATCATATCAGTTGAGTTACAAAATGAGTTACATGTTGTAACATGCGCGTGTAGTTTAACTTTGTTACATTAATTTTTTTCTTGTTCAATAGTCTTGTCGCAACGTGTGGGCCCCAAATATACTTAGTTATTATCTTTAACTAATATTAAGCTCCCTGCGTTGTAGCGGGAGACGTAAACTCATGTCAACATTGAAAAAGCTTGTATTAGAAAAAAATTAAAAAAAAATGAAAAAAACACCAAACGAAAAGTAGACGTTAAAACGTTGAACCACATAGATGAAACATAAACATATTAAACAATAAGTAAGTTGATATAAAAAAACGTGTTGCAACGGGATTGTTAAACGGGGAAAATAATATAAACATATTAAACAATAAGTAAGTTGATATAAAAAAACACCAAACGTAGTGGCATGTTAACACGCAAAATTTAGACTGAAATGTAAAACGAAAATTTTATAGAATATAAAAATATATAGACCAAATTTGAAAGTAAAAAAATATTAGGAATAAATTGTAAAAATATTGAGTTTAAACAAAAAATTAAAAATTAAAAAAAAAATACAAAAGATTGTACAACCCATTTATACATTTGATACAACCAATAATTCACATTAAGTTAATGATTAGTATATATAAATTATTTTAAAAGGTTGACTCAACACTTAAAAATTTATTGACTAAATGGATATTAAGAATACAACATTCGAAGCTTATTGTACAACTATAATGAATTAATCAAGTTGATAATTAGTATTATATAAATGTTTTACGCGTATATGTTTTTATGTTTAATTTTCTTTTGGTTTTATTTTATTTCATTTTTATTATTATTTTAATATAAACTTTTCAGTGTTGATTGGTTATTTAATGTGATATAACATTGATCCAACACGATGGCTAGTTTTTTTTTTACCTTATTCACCAAGTTACGATGAAGAAAAAATGATGCTTGAAAGTGACTATAATCATGGAGTGTAGAACCAATAAGATCGCGGGTTACCGAGCATATCATCAACGTGCTGTCATTTGATCACCATTCACCATTTCAATTATAAAAAAAACATACAAAATAATAATATTGATATACCACACCGCACCGCAGACTGCCAAATCGCCGGCCACATCAAGTATTTGATCATCTTCAGGTTCGTCTTTCTTATGTGAGATCGTCAGTTGATAGATTAATCGTTAGAGAATCTATTCGCATACAACTGTTTGCACATGAATTCAGATTTGATTTTGATTCGTATGTTTTTTTTTTCAATTAGGGCAAACGATTTGTGATTTGTTTGGAGAGTTATTGGAGACGATATGAGTGAGACGTTTGAAGGCTACGAACGCCAATACTGCGAGCTTTCGGCGAGTTTGTCGAAGAAGTGTACATCCGCTAGTTTACTCGATGGAGGTGAGCCAAAACCCTAATTGGAATCACCATAACTGTGTATATGTTATGGATTGAGGATATCATGAAGCGATTAGGAATATGTTAGAGCCTTTGTGATTTGTGATCAACCTTGCGTTAGTTACTACCTAGGACATTTGATTGCCCAATTGAAATTGTTCAGTTTCTTATTGATTTAGGTCCCTAAAGAAACCTAATTGGTTGTTCTTTGTGAGTATCTGAACAACAAACTTAAATCTCCTTTACACTTTTGATTCATATCCTTATACTTATTGGGTCTGCAGGTAAAGATATAATGCTATCATGTTTTGGTAATGTTCTAGGTTAAATTATTGTTCTTGACAGGTACCTCCATTTGTGGGGTTACACAGTTTATGATCATCTTAAAACTTAAAATTAACCACTACTTGAAGTTGAGTGTGATTGTTCTAAGCAATTTTCTTTCTTTTCTTTTTTTTTATCAAAAAGCAAATTTTTGAAGTTTGAGCTTTCGTAATGAAGCTTTGATAATAATGTTTGAGAAACTTAAAGTAGAAACCAAAGACACTTAAAGAGCTAAAAGTTAGGATTCTAGGAAGGGCGTATGTCATGGTTCTGCACTTTGGATGCTAATGCAACTGTGCTTGTAAAGTTCAGAAAATCATGGTGTGAAATGTTAATATAATTTGTGATTTATTACATATGTGCCTAACTGTGTTGGACTGTTCACTGTTGGTACTTATAATTATGATATTGATGCCCGCTAGAAGAAGATCAAACTTGGATCTGGAGGGTAAATAATTTATGTTTTTAAGTTTTGACTAGAAAGTTTAGAGAATCTCTGATGATTTTGGATGCTCTTAGTTGTGTGCACGTTATTGATTGTTGTATCTCCTGCTTCAGTTTGTAGGTTTTCTGGTTTAGTTGGCTCATACTTCATAGTGTCTTACAAATTTTCAGCTCTCTTAGTTATACCAGTTCTTTCTTTTTTTTTCTTTTGACAATTTTAGAGAAAAATTTAGACCCTTTTTGGGCATGAAACTATTGCTCATATGATACTTAAATCCCAGCAAGGCTGCTGAAGTGAATTTTGTAACGCACCTTGAATTAAACCAACAATAATATCAGAATGATGTTTACTGTTAATTTCAGAGCAAAAGAAGCAAAAAATTTCTGAAGTAAAAGCTGGAATTGATGAAGCTGAATCTCTGGTAATGTGTTATCTCATTATTGTCGTTACAAGTTGAGTTCATGAACATATTACGAGCTAATTTGAACAATCTTTGTTTTTTAATCCAGATACGCAAAATGGACATTGAAGCAAGAAACTTGCCACCAAATGTGAAGGCTGTGCTTCTTGCCAAATTGAGAGAGTACAAATCTGATCTGAATAATTTGAAAAGTGAAATTAAACGAATAGCATCAACAAACTTAAACCAGGCTGCACGTGATGAATTATTGGAATCAGGAATGGCAGATGCTGCTGCAGTATGATAACTAATCTACCTTCCTATGACTATTATACATTACTTATATATTATTTATTATTTATACACACCGTGTATATACTATAGCAAACAAATGGTGAATCTGGCAGGTGTCAGCAGACCAAAGAGGAAGATTATTGGCTTCAACTGAAAGATTAAACAAGTCAAGTGACAGGGTTAGGGACAGTAGAAAGACCATGCTGGAGACCGAAGAACTTGGGGTTTCACTTCTTCAAGATCTTCATCAACAACGCCAGTCTCTTTTGCATGCCCATGGAACCGTAAGATTCCACACTTTATTACATCGTAGTTTATATCATCATTCTGGGAAGTCTAAATATCATCATTATTTATATATCAGCTTCATGGAGTTGATGAAAACATAAGCAAGAGTAAGAAGATTATGACAAACATCTCAAGAAGGATGAGTCGAAACAAGTGGATAATCGGGTTCGTTGTTGCTGTACTGATTGTTGCCATCATCTTGATCTTGTACTTCAAGTTGAAGTAGCTGCAAGTCAAGTTTGGTTTGCTGTGGTTTGGTTTCTTTTGTTGCCTCCGTTTTTACAAGTGTGTCATTTATTGTGGATTAAGATGCTTGTTCTTTTTATTTAAAAATGTCAATGTCTGTTGTTGAAAATAAGTTGATTTATATGTGTGTTTATATGTTGGTAACAAACCTGATATCTGGATATCATAAAGTTGTATCTAAATGATTGAGATTGAAATGAAGCCTTGATCAGTGTTTGGTTTTGTGATGGTAAATTAATCAATTTTATGCATGGGACCAGGTGTTTTCCCAAAACCAACTTTAACTGCTACATGTGGTGCATGAACCCTAGGTGTTCAGTGTTCTATAGAAAACTTGAATGGCTAGAAGCTGGTGCAGTAGATGCCATAATGGAATAGCATCTAATAATTTGTTAAACAAAAAAACACAGTTATTAACATTAACAAAACATACAAACAACATTTTTTTAATATACTTATAGAATCATTTTTACATCTATTTACTTACTTAAAAACCAATAAACCACAGTTTCAAGAAATAATATCTTCACAAATCTTTTTAGGTTAGGTGATGTAAGCTAAGGAGCGGGTACGGGAGCTTGACCAGGAACTTGACCGAAGGGGACCAGTGCTTCTACTCTTCCACCAAGGAGAATTCCAGTGTCTAATGGGGCCCTTTTAAAATTGGGAACCTACGGCTTTTTAAGATTGGTGCTTCGACTCTCGCATAAAGTTATAATATATGTTTCTGCATATACGTTTCACTGTAAGAATGTCATTAAGCATGAGTAGCACTACTTATATAATTGTAGATATTATTATCGCTTTACATAGTAATGTTACAGTTATTTAGGATCAACATTATCAGTGTACATTATTTCATCTAAAATCTAGATAACAATGCTGCAATGCATATGATTATGTTTGGTATGATGATGTTTGTTTAAGTTAGATTAAAACACATACTTGGAATATTTTTCATAATGCATGATTTTCTCAATCATATGCTATTAGCAGCACTCATATATAGTCTTGTACATGGAACGTATGGGAGTGTATGAATGCTTGACACAAAACGAATTAAACATAGAAAACTACAACTGTGGAGATTTGAATCTATCAATTGCTTAACCGTTTTTGGTAAGCGGTTACGGTATTAAAGTAACTTGTGACCACTAGATAGAGTATCTGTTTAAATTGAAGCTGTATTAAACGTGCGTATGTATACAAAGATTCTAATTCAAAATACAGGTATTCATTGATATTCAAAAGAGGAAAGCAGAATGGGGATGTAGCTCAAATGGTAGAGCGCTCGCTTTGCATGCGAGAGGCACGGGGTTCGATCCCCCGCATCTCCATACATTTTTTTCATTTTTGAAACTTAACAAACGATTTAAGAAGTTGTTCAAAAGATTTTAAAATATAAATTTGTAACAATTATGAATGTTTTTTTTTTTATTTTATATATCACACAAATCTCTATGAATTGATTAAAATTAATATAGAACTGCAATGTAACTTTTATCTTGGCTTAACTATTTACAAAATCTGAATGATCTATTGGTTAAAACATTACCCCGTTACCCATGTTCAAATCGCTTGATAGTGTGCCAAATACGAGCTAGCCACCAGATCACACTTTTTTTTGTGTCTGTATGTCTATCAAATAGATTTTGATTGACCAGATGTTTTTATTCGACATTTTATTTATCAACAGCGATGTATAAAAGTTACACATATGTTACAAAGAACATGTGTCGTGTGCTAAGCAGTAAACGGTATCCTAAGCGCCATTCTCTGTGCCAACCAAGGCCTTTCTGGGTTCGGATCAATAAAACCATGTGCCAAGAACTGTTCAGCTTCTTCCTCCATGAGTTCTCGAGCCCATGTCACACGTCTCTCGGGGCAACTCCCAGGCCCGAAACATCTGCATTGGTTACCAAACATGCCAATTAAAAAAACCCGAGGCTGGATGATTGAAAATATAAGTGTTTGTTATATTATATACCTGTACTCATAAAAACAAGCACTTCTTTCATTTTCAACTTTGCCCCAATTATTCCAGCCATGGTGCTTGATACATGAATCCATGTATGTATATGCGAAAACCACCCTCCCGAAAGGTCCCCATGGGCGCCCAAGATAAGCATACGGTGCACCTCCATTGCCTGTTATAACGCACCTGCACTTGTATCATTGATAATTGGCATCAAGTGTAAGCATAGCTTATGTGCAACCTTATCAAAATGAAAACAAAAACATAACTCAAGAAACCCTTCATACGACACGCTAATCCATTTTCCAAGGAGTATGCAATCATTGAAACTAGACAAAGAGTTAACCAAATCATTCATCGACACACTAATTGATTTTCCGAGTATGAAACCACTGCAACTAAAGAAACAGTTAACTCGACATGAAATGGTATCTAAAATGTGGGAAGTAGTCGAACGCTAACCTTAAGAACACATAACCAGTCGTCTCTTGACAAGATTTTCGACTTTGGGCGGTTATAAAACCAGCTGACTTGCAGTGAATGTGACAATGTTCCAACAATGCAGTACTGTTCCCAAATATAAAGTCCACACTTCCCTCAATGTAGCAGTTCTTCAAATATTGCTTCCCATAGTGCAAATACAGAGTATCCTGCACATTTGTTGAACAAAAGAAAACAACTTTAACATCAAAATCATTACATCAACACCAACAATTGGCATGAGAATTGCAAACTCTCACCTGCCACCCAAGAAACCTGCAGTTATAGAAAGCACATCTATCCGCAGTTACTCTGATCGCCACTGCCTGACCGGAGCCCTAATCGACAAAAGATAGATCAATAATAATAATAACAGAGATGATGAAAGTGTTGATGATTGAAAAAGAAAGAAGACCTCAGGAGCAGAGTTCTCAAATGTGATGTTTTCACAGATGAAATCTTCCCCTTCAACAATGGCAGTCCCACACCCAAACGTTCCTGTTCCAATCACTCGTGACGCCTGCAAATCCATCAACAACAAACAAACACACAAAACTGTTGAACACAATTTCACAAGGTCAATTTTCTTATCTTCTGTTAATTCAATATCATAAAAGTAAATAACCAACAATACCAAAATTTTAAAGTTCATGGAGTGATTTCTAGTACGAAAATTGTTTTACAATGGTGTATGAAGACTCAGCTATCTCCGTAAACTGAAAAAACATTCTAACAAAACCCTAAAAATGGCTAAAGCGATTGCGTTATACATACATACATACATACATACATACATACATACATACATACACACATACATGATAGTGAAGTTAGGTCGTGGATTGATTAATTCTGTCTTAGTTAGAGGATAATTGTTAGGGTTTGAGAACAAACGAAGATTGATTGACCTGATGGTGATTGATGTTTGTGGCGGTGTTGTCCCACGTAAGAAGGGTGGTTTCAGGGGTTAATCCGGCGAGGGTGATGAGGTTTTTGGTCTTGGGGATGTAGAGAGGTTGTCTGTAGGTCCCCGGAGAAACACGAATTACAGTCCGGCAGGTGTTGCCGAGGGGTACGTCGTCGATGGCAGCTTGCACCGTCCGGTAGTCACCGCCACCGTCGTGCGCCACCGTCATTACTCTTGCCATCTTTTCTCTCTCTCTATCTCTTGCTTACATCAGTTACACTGTAATCCCACATACACCAGTTTTTTTAGATGAAGTCGGTGTAGATTACCGGGTCGGGTTCAAGTCGGGTCGGGAACCCGGGTGTTATGTGCATCTCTAGGTAAGGTGTTTAGCTTTTACTCATTGTATTTACAAAAAGGTTTAAAGGTTAAAGGGTTTAAATTTTACAAATGAAAAAAAAAATAAAATTGGTGTCGTCTTTTAAGTAATGTAAAATGTTTTTGTTTTTAATGTTAGGATGGTGTGAAATCGGATGATCAGTTCGTTAGAAGCATGATTCGGGTTGGATATAAATAAGCTTGGAAGTTGATATTGTTTAAAAGGTGTCCGCGGTCCGTTTAGTAATTGAGTGGAAATGATATTAAAGCTAAAATGGTGTGTTATACAAAAGAGTTTGTTCCTACTGAAACTTGATTAGTCTCGTTACAATTAAAACACTTGTATAAGCAAAATAATCTTTATTGTGTAATTGCATAACGGATGTAATAGTTACTAATGAAAATATCATGTTGTATAGGTAATTATGATTATTAATATGGTTAATTAAATTATATATGTAAGTAGAAGGTAGTTTTGTAACAAATAAATAACTAGATAAGTAAAGTTTAAACTCTACATGAGCTTGTAAATTGTTCGCACGAAGAGCTCAACATCTAGACAAAAGTTTAAATTGAAATAAAACTTGATTTCCTTAAAATTAAATATGTGGGGCTTAAGCTTGGTCAAGTGAGGTTCAAATCGATCTACACCATGATTGATTTGTAGATAAGGTTGAGAACAGAAAAAAGTTTGAAACAAAATAAGAATTATAAGATATACAATTATCTAAAAGTTCTATTAAAATATGATAATTATGATGTTGTAAAAGCGTCTTAAATAAACGAGTGAATAAAATCTCAGAGCCTTATATGATGTCTATGTGACAGCATGTAAAATCTCACGATCAATCATCACAACACAACCACATAGAAGCTTCATGTCCTTGTTGGAACATAGGAATGTTAAGAAAAATTAAAATAAACTTTGTTAGCATTTATTTATGATCTTTTTGTTACAAGACATTATTTGATACCCAGTACTATTACTAAATTTTATAAAATAAATTTACATGGTATAAAAACTTATATTCATTATTATAATATAATTATTATTGAACATGAGAACACATTATCAATAAACTCATGGACATCAATATCATATTAACAAATATACGGATGTCTTTTAATAAATTATGACAAAAAAAAAATAATAAGAACAATTCAAACCTTAAACCTCGCTAAAAGGGAATTAAGTACACGACCCAAGTTAAGGATCAAAGCTTCAAAACATGATACAAGAAGTTAAATCAGATTCTCTTGACCGCATGAGAACAAGCACACATAGTTGTACAAATCATTGTTCTGATATTCCAATGTTTCCAAAAACAAGAAAAATACAATGCAAAAAAACATGTTATAAAAGTTGACAAAAACCAAAACCAAGAACAAAAACCTATTAGGATCTATCGATAAGTTGGTCATCCTGATCCCGATCCCTTTTCATTATGGGAAGAAGATGATGAGTTTGTAGGCGAGTCTTCATTAGTTATTGCACCTGTGTCAACATCCTGGTTGCCGAAAATTGAGGCGAATGACAGCGGGTTTGAGGTTGAACTTTCCTTTTTAAGACCCTTTATTGTTCTCATTGCATCTATTGTTCTTCTATATACATCTGAAGTTTCCACCTCAACTGATGTGGTGGTTGTATTTTCAGCTTCTGGTTTGCTAGATGATTCTATCACTTCGGCTTCTAGAGGGAAAAGGAGTTCAAGATTTTCCTCGCATTCATGGACCAATCTAGTAAGAGGTTCGGTTGTGAAAAAGGGTTGACGAAGGGTAAGTTGTGTAAAATGCACTCGTAATAATCCACCGGTCCTTTTGTCATACTTCTTCAAGATTTTTATAATCCCTAATGAGTATAAACAAGGGACACAAGATTACAAGCAGCAGTGGATCCAAGAGGTATGCATAATAATTTGCTTATTTAACAATAGAAGAAGTTTAGCGTATGCACGGGCATGCCTAATATAGATCCACCTCTGGATTTACAAGGACCCTTAAAAACAGGGATGCCAAATTCAGTTCATTTACTTGTAACGGGTTGATTTGGTATGCTTTAACTCTAACAAATCAAACGATCAAAAGTTGCCCACCATGAACTTTTAGTGCTGGGAAACCTCCTATGTTGTTTTATTTGAGAAAAACAAGATTATTATATAAGAATGTAATTTTTAAATCATATTTGACAAGTAATCATTATTAAATAGTTAGAAGTTTTAAACAAAAGGTGTTTCTACTTGTACCAAAAAATACACATTTTGACAGTTAACCAAGGTACTTAACCCATTCATTTCACCACCTCTACTTAAAATAATAATTTATAAGGAAAATAGGCATTCTTGTAATGTTTTAAGGAAGATGTAGCTTTTGAAGTAGTGAATTAGTGATATATGTCTTTTAGAAATACTGGAGTGCAAGAATTTTGAAGGTAAACTGTTGTACCTGCAAAATTTAAGGAGCTATAGTTTTTGAGAAGCACCATCTCCCCATGGATTGTAACAAACTCTCTGCGTATGGCCATCATCTCATCACTGAATTCACTTTCTGATGAAAAGTTTCCATCTTTCCAGCTTTTCTCCTTCACTCGCTCAATTCTTTCCTTTAACTCCTGATTAAATCAAGGAGTTGTGAACAAACGTGATGCAGCAGAGTTAGTTCCAATACACTAATAGTTTAGAAGTTCAAATATATGAGACATCAATAAATTAACAAATGAAAACATGGGCCAAGCCAGCGAAGAAAAAACATATGATCCGATTTATCTTAAACTGGGTCATCACGTACAAGTAAAACTCAATTTCTGAAGGGTCTGCAAGACAAATTGATTATAACCTAGGCAACTATGATTCTGAATTCATCAAATGTGTAAGTAGATGACAGTTGAGCATTTATTCTTCAGGAAGTAAAAATAGTTTGAGGAGGTTAAATGATCAGCATAAAAGTTCACAAGTTACGTCTTGTGATGAACAAAACGAATATCATATCCTTGAAGCTGACACATATAATGGTTCTCGTATAAAGGCTTTTCCTTTAAGAAATAACTCATGTATCCAGTATAGCTGAGTATCATTATTCACAAACAATATCTGTCCATGGGATATTAAGCACCTGGCAGGGAACAAATAATCATATCATGGTCCTAACTCCCAGAAGCAAACATAATCTACTTCACCAATGCCAAACTCTCAGTTTTTATATCATCTTGTTCAATATCATGGCTCACAAGCCTTCATCTTTTTATTTAAATTTAAAGATGTCGGCCCTAAAAGAACAATTTTGCAGCTAAATGGCACCTGTTGTGCTTTCCTTCATGCTGTATTTAGAGCATGCAGTTCAAGGTTTGAAATCAAGTTTCATTCTGCTTTACATTTGAAGCTTAAAACACAAAAACAAACTCCGCATTCAACCACCTAACTCCAAACATGAAAACAGTTTACTCACACTTCATATAATCTAAGTTGGCATATGGATACATAATGACACATGTGTATCAGCCAGGCAACAGTTCCAGTTCTAAAAAGACAATTATACTCATTAGAATACATTACTCATTATGTTGATTCTTGAAGAGTCATTGTAACACACTGATCTTAAGCAATTAGCACAAAATCTAAAAGCTAGCAGTTAAATTTCTACTCATATTGGATCAAAATACCACTGTTTCATATAGATTTCGGTTATGTTGATTCTAGTAAAATCACTCTAACAATCTGATATAGAGTGATTAGCACAAAATCTAAAAGCTACAGTTACAGTTCTATTCATATCGGATCAAAATACCACTGTTTCATATAGATTTAGGTTCTTTAATTCTTGTAGAGTTACTGTAACACTCTCATATTGAGCAGTTAGCACAGAATCTAAAAGCTAGCAGTAAAATTTTACTCATATTGGATCAAAGTACCACTGTTTTATACATTTTTAAGTTCATCTCATAAAGTCAATGCTTACTGATAACTCAAAAACCTAAAACAATAACAAAACTCAACAAACAATAAACACAAACTAGCATATGCACAAAACAAAAGAATAACAAAAACCTTAAATCGGATGACGAATTCCTCCTCCTTATCAACATAAAAATCATTAAACTTCTCGATTTCCTCTTCCAAAACCCTAACAAACCACTCCTGCAGATCGGCCAAGTGCGGCGGCAACGGAGGAAAGTTCCGATCAGCACCGACGTCGGTCGGAGGCGGAAGATGCCGATGATCGTCGTCGCCGGCGGCGGGATTAGGAATGCGCTTAAGAAGCTTCTTCAACAGTTTGTAACACAAGTATTTGTCCCTCCATTCAGGTAGGGTTTGCTCCAGATGAATACCGAATTCCTTACCGAATTTCATCACCTGATTGAATAGCTCTTTACACAGGCATGTGCGTGATGAACGATTAAGGTGCAGAGGATGTGAGATTTAGGGTTAACGTGAAGAAGATGATGATGATGATGATGTGTGTGGATTTTGGTGTTGTTGAAGAGTCGTAAGGGGATTTACCGGTGGAAATTGGGGGTGGAGTCTAATCGGAATAGGAATTGGAATCAGAATCGTAAAGGGAATACGAATGAGAAGGTGTAATGGATGGAGGAATATTCTTCTTTTGGATTATTTGTGTTTTTTTAAAATTAAATAATAATAATAATATTATTATTATTATTAAAACCATGTTCTATAAACCCAAACTATGCTCTGTAAACTCGAATCGAGTCTACTTTTTTCTTGAACGGTAAATCTAGTCTACTGTGCAAATGAAGACGTTAAGAGTGATAAAATAAAGATGAAATAAATTGTATGTGATTCATATATGTTAGGATGATATATTTTTGCCCTATGTTGTTAATAAAGTTTTTACAACATATTGTTTAAATAGAAACAAAGTCTAATCGATCAAAAACAAAATAAGTTGAGAACGTTGGATAAAGTCAGTCACATGATTGGTTTTACGGACAACCTATAAACAAACATTGATCTTGTGATTTTTATATTTACGTTTTGATCATCGTCACCGATGAAATACAATCATGTATAAAAATCTCTTTGCTTGCATTTAGTCAAGTAATGCCGTAGTGTTTCTTAAATACCAAACACTAGCTACTATCATTTTCACACCACATATATATGGCACGAATACCATGCGAGTCCAATTTACAAAGATGTTTTGATATTGCTAGTTGAACGTATATTTGCTGATGATACGCAGGTAGAAAGTTAATATGTGAGTAGTGCTCCATAAATAACATGATTTTTAGCATAAACCATTGCAAATAAAAATCAAACACACTATCAAAAGTAAATACACTTTAGTGGAGTCACGTATAACATTAACAAAATTGAGATGATTATATATCAAGGTATAACATAACTTGGTTACTTTTATGATTTTACCTAAAAGCCTTTTAACTCTCTCAAGTTCGTTCAACAATTTATTTGGTTCTTTTTTTACAACTACAACATGCAAGTTCCTCCGGTTTCAAACTAAACAAATGTTACAAGTCATTTCATAAATATGTCACCCCTTTCTATTCAAGATAAGAGGCAAACGTGAGATATCATTTAACGACACACTCAATCATTCATGATTCATATGTTATCTATTACGTATCATTATAGATTTGTAAACGAACAAGTATTGGTTTATTTTTATTCATTTATTGTATAGATTAACGGTATGCGTTACGATGTCGTGAGGGCCACGTAGGCCGTTCACGGGTATGGAACACCGCTCCCCTAGGAGTTGTCGTGGGTGTGGGGCTCCATCGTGCGAATGGTCACCAACGTGGGGGTGAGGGAATCAATCTTTCATTATTTTTATTTAAATTCATCTGCCAGTAATAACACTATATCTCAAGATCTCTTAAATTACTTCTTACATTCACACAAACATCATAACGCTCGCTTGTTTAGTGAGTGTGAGAACACCCATTGTTTACATGGCTCTAACATGATTACGCTTATTTTTAATAACAATCATTAATGCATATATTCTTAATATAAACAACTTTCAAATATAATAATTAATCAAACATTTCAGTTCATTTACAATCTTATTAAATCATTAGTAAAAAGTATGGATAGTTTTTTATTATGTTAAATACCAATAAGGTTTGTGTATATACATATTTACAAAGGTCGGGGGAAGTTTTAATATTTTATTATTTTGTTTCTACCTGCATATAATGATTTTTTTGCAATAAATAATAATGACTTGGGTGTTAGTCCATTGGTTTGTAATTTGTCTTTTAAACCCACGACTCGGGTTCGAATGTTATTAATGACATTTTTTCCCTCTTTGCCTTTTCTTTCTTTTTCAATTACTTCTTTATTTTGTCAAATACAATCTTTGCAAATTAAAAATAAATCATCACATTTAGTCCACTAGCAAGCCTACGTTTATGTTGAACTTGATGACATCGTAATAAATTTGTCGTTTTAATATTAACTTCTCTTGGTGACATAATGTGCGAGCCATAATACTCTCTTTTTTCTATGTTGCGGCACGTTAATAACATCGACGTAACACACGAAACGAAATGCGCAAACTCACCGCATCACGCGGGTTTAATTTATAGTTGAAATTCATAAGAAACCAGAAGTTTTATTTAATTTTTTAATTGTGAATGGCCGACGGGACAACAACCAAATATTATATATAAGTGCAGACCTCATATATGTGTGTACATGCATATCATATCTAAAATAAAAAACACGCCATGTTCCTAATAATAAAATAATAAAAAGAAATTGGACTGGCTATATATATAGGTAGGATGTGAATTATAATGAACAATAACACGTGGTGCATTCAAGAAAGCTCCAGACATTCGAAATACGTAACACATTCCTATTTAGTGATCATCAGGTCACTAAATGTCAAAGTTAAATAGTCACTCACATAATTATAATTTATAACGTTCTATCCAATGGGTGCATCTTGGTGTTTGTAGTTTTTTCGAGTGAAAGATTACTAGGTGAGACTAATAACTAATAGGTTGTGAGTTTTAGATTTGTTTGAAGTAAATTTAGTCTTGAAAAAATATAGGTATAGCTGAAAAAACATATAGAGGGGTAAAAAAGGTCTACTTTCTTACTCACTCAAGTTGAGCTAAATTCACTTAGAGTATCGTCAATAGGTTGAGACATGAATGTCTATACGCTAACGATCTCACGAATAAAAAAACACACACCATCTCTTTTAAAATTTGACTTATTCGATTCGATTAACTCAAATTCGATTTGATGAACACCCTTAAACATATTATTTTACTAGCAATCATTAAATTAAAAATGAACATGTAAAGAGTAAACGTAATAATAAACCTAATCAAGAGTTTACTAAACTACTAATCAAAAGTAATAACACATCTAATCAAAATGATTATTAAATTAAAATTAAAAAAAAAAATGAAAAAAACCACAAAAGCATGTGTATGTTTTGCTGTCGAAAACTTCTCCTTGACGTCCGATCCTGCCGACATGCCACCAACCTGGCCCATAAAGTAGCACCCACCGGCCCACATGCCACCCACCGTCGGCGTTTATTCTAAATAACGTGTTGCAAATGACAATTTTACTATTTTAGATACGATTTGTGATTAAAAAGAATAGAGACCCAAATTATAATCTTGTATAGATTAAACAGATGATTTCTGTAAGTCACTTAGGAGTAATTAACACGTAGTATGATACAAGTAATTAACAAAGTGTTTGTTATAAAATACATCATCTCACGTCAACTAGATAAAAAGATTATCTTAAAAATAAGAGTTAATTACGCAAATGGTCCCTATGATTTGTAGAAAATAACATGTTTAGGTACTAAATGTTTTTATTTAACAAGTTGGGGTATTGTTTTCAAATTGTAACGAGTTAAGGTATTAACACTAACACATTAACTTTTTTGTTAAACCGAAGGGTATTTTTGCCTTTTTCACTTAAGAAGAATTATTAATGTAACTTAAGGGACTGTTTATGTCATTTAAGGTATATAAGGGAGTGTTTTTATATTTTACTATATATACACACAACATCACCAGCCCCCACCATCAGGCCCCATCGCCGGCCACCACCACCAGCCCCACCGTTGGGCCCCACTCCGTCATATTGTCCTCACCACCACCATCTTCTCTTTTAATCAAACAACACTGTCATCTTCATCATCGCAACATTGAAACCATCTCGCCATAAGCAGCATCTCATCATCACCACCATGGCACCATCCACTGCCGATTCATCTCCAGTTAACCACCACTGTCGTCAAGAATTTCCAATTAGGTAATGTTTAATTTGAATTTTAAAGTTTTGAATAAGTCACAGGAGGTTGGGGGAACCACGATGTATTTGGATCTGTTTGTGGTTGTGTGGTCGGAGAAGGAAGGGTGCAACCAGTTGATGGTGGGCGGCGATGGTGGTGATGGTGATTAGAATGCGAGTTAGAAGGTGGAGGTGGGGATGATGGTGATGGTGATGTTGCGATGGTGGTGATGATGTAGTGATGGTTTTGATATGGTGACGGTGATTATATGATAATGATGGTAATGTTGTGATGGTGGTGATGATTCCATGATGGTGGTTACTATGGTTAGATGGTGGTGATTGTAGTATTGGTGTGTGTTTGGTGGTGGCCGGTGGGTAGAAAGGTTGGATGGTGATGACGGTGGGTAGATGGTGGTGGTAGTGTATATATGGTGGTGATGGTGGCTGACGGGGAAGAGGGTTGGGTTTTTTAAAGTTATATGTAGTTACACTAATGGTCCCTGGATAAAAAAATATATAAAATTACAAAATAATCTCTAAATGGGTATTTTAGTCATTTCATTTAAATTTTACAGAAAAACTCACGTCTGTTAGTCTTAATATCTTAATTCGTTACAAAATTTAAAACACAATCACTCAACCTGCTACAAAAAGTTTTAATATCGAAACCTGTTATTTTAAACAACCACAAGGACCATTAATGTAATTAACTCTAAAAGTTATGAAAATAGTTATTTACACAAGCGTTATACATATGTCGTGATGTTAGAGAATATCACTTACTGGATACGTGATTACGTGAAACTCTAGTCTTGTATTAAGACTTTGCTTGAATATTAAAATCATGGCGTATGCAAAGGGTATTACATGGAAGACATTAGCTAAGCTTATCCTAACATCTTTCTACTAATTGATTTGATTAGATTTTTTAAATAGTTATATTTAAATACATAATTTATAAATACATAATATCTCCAAGAGATTTTATCTCTCTCGGATCCCTATCGATGCACCAAATCTTATTTGGTTTTTAAATCTCTTTACTTATCATTCTCCTTATATGCAACTTTTTTTTATCTACATACCCTTTTCGTCCTACATAAAGTGATGTTTTATATATTTTTCTCTTTTCATCATAGTTGTGGCTCTTGCCATTACAATTTTAACTCATATCATTAAAGTTTAATGGCTTCGTCTCGATTCATTAAAGATTAAAACACATACTAGTATTGTTCCTTAGCTAAAATCGACCTTCATCAGAAGAAAATAGGGTATGCGCCCAATTTCACTTGTTTTTCCTCTAAGATATATTAACACACAAGAACAACCACACATAAGTGCCTTATTAATCATCTATAGATTTCAAATACTATAGTATTTGAATTCCTAGATAAAAATAAAATGACATTCAATTTATTCATATATATTCTATGAATCTATCAAACATTAAAAGGTATTTGATCTAATAATATCTGGGCGTTTAAAATAAATAAATCAAAGCACTAAAACCTCTATATAAACATGTGAAATCAGGATTAAACAAGAACAATGTGAAAAATAATCCATTAAACATTTTAAAATGCAAATGATGTCAAATAATACAACTTAAAATAAAGATTTGAAATCTTTTCATGTTTGTCTTCTTCAACACTTTATATCCGAAACGAAACACGTGTCCTCCTCAGGTCTATAAATGTTGTTTTGCCACACCTAACTTCCAAAATATCACAACCTAGAGGCTTCTATTTGAAACAGAAACACACACTAACACACACACACACACAAAAACACACAAAAAAAAAAAAAAAAAAAAAAAAACTGTAAGATCCACCCGAAGAAGATCTGAAGATGCCTTCAGAAAGCACTCTAAACTGCATCGACATCTTGCTTGCGATCATCCTCCCTCCCCTTGGTGTCTTCTTCAAATTCGGATGTCATGTAAGTATATCGATCTATCAGATTCGATAATTCGATTAACAGTTTTTGCAAACAAAATCTGTGAAATTGATAGATGAATTGTGTGTTTTGATTGTAGGTGGAGTTTTGGATTTGTGTGTTGTTGACGCTGTTTGGATGGATCCCTGGGATCATTTACGCAATTTACGCCATCACTAAGTGATTGTTAAGTTGTTATTATGGTAATTTCTGAAGTTGAAATTGAAATTGTTTTTTGTGGAAATTGGTTTCGTACGGATCTGATGGTGTTTTATTTGGTTAGGTGATCGGAGTTTGGAATTGATGCGTCGGTTTCATTTGTTCTTCGTAATTAATTTGTTTTTCGTGATTAGTTTGTTTTTGGTTGGTGTTTATATGTTGGATTTGAATGTAATTGTTGCATGTAAGTGTTGTGATTAAGGCTTTAATGTGAAAATAGATTGGATTGCTGCTGTTGTTGTTGTTGATCTTGTGTGGTGAAGTGTGTGTTTGAGATTGTAGAGGAAAATGAAATGATTTGTGAATGTAATCGGTGGGAAACATGGAGCACTCGTGTTGAAATTGTGAGCATGGGTGTTTAACGGTTTGGGTTATTATTATTATTTGGGCCCAATCGGTAACCAAACCAAACTAAATCAGAAAAAAAGGTATAACTTTTAATTTAACCGATTTATTTGGTTTATTCGGTTCGTTTATCCAATCAAACAAGTTATTATTCAGTTTATTTGGATAACCGAACTGAATAAACAAGATATTGTGTAATCATTAAGCGTACCGAATAAGCATGATATTGAGTGACCGTTAACATGATATTGAGTAACCGTTAACTGAAGGGAAATCAAATTTACAATTCGTGTGGTGTGGAGTAACTGAATTGAAAATCTAGTTTTCATTTCTATTAAAACCTAGGCAAGAAAGCTAGTACCTTGTTAAGTGAAGGGTGTGATAATGTCATAACAAGCCTTCCTTTTGGGGTGTGATTTCCCGCTGCGATAACGAAGAGGGTGTGGTTGTGCTCTCGCACCTATTGGCCCGCCTTGCTTGCACCTCTCGCTTCTCTTAATCATTTTTTGTTTCTTTTCCTCTCCTGCATTACCGTGCTAATTCATTACCGGATATAATAATTCTTACCTTCCACCTCAACTCATGACGACCTTCTGTAATCCTAGTGACATCAATGCTCTTTTTCCCCTCTACCACTTTTTCGGTTAGTCTCCCCTCATGTACCACCATGCTTATTCACCACTACTGTTTCTCGCCTTTCACCTCAGCTTGACTTACCCTTATAACATGTTGCTCTTTACCCTACTAATTCCACTCTTTCTCTCTTATGTGGTGTTACATATATCATAGACCAGTCTTTTACTCGATACGTTCGATTGTTTTGTTTTTCTTACATTATTGCAATGTGTTACTACATTAAAAGTTAGATTGTTTATTGTTACCTGTTTAAAAAGAATCTAGCATTCTTGAGTCCTATTAAAAGTGACTTGAGCTTGAGCATCCAAACTACTTTCCTGGTTTCATATTTAAATACCCACCCAATTGTTTCAGGGATTTATTTTTTATTTTTATTTTTATTGTTTGGATTTCTTTGTTGGGCTTTGTTATTTATAAATCTATTGTTGGGCCTGTATATGATAGCCTCTTTAAAGGCTTATAAAGCAGACATAAGTGGGCTGTAGGCATGGCCATGAACAGCCATGAGTTGGACCTTCGTCTGATACTTGTTTAGCCAATAAAATCAAGTGGGCATAATCAATATCGAAACAAACCGGGTTTGATACTTGGCAACTAGAGGTGTACAAGCTGAATTTTCTTTTCAAACCGGTTTGATTTTTAAATCAAATCATTTTTTCTGTTATATGATCAAGCTAGTTTTTTTTCCAAACTAGTTTGGTTTATAAACTGGTTTTGCTAATTGAACACTCAAACACCTCAAACCGGTTTTAAAGCCAATTTTTATTAAAATAAACCAGTTTTTCCGGTTTAATTGTTTTTTTTAATTTGAACCGATTTTGAATGTTGGGCTAAAAGTACGGGTGTTTATTTTCGGAGGATATCCAAAAATTTCAGATCGGATATCCGAATTAAAAAAAGATTTATTATTTAATAAATTTTATAAAAATATAATAAATTTTATTGAAATTTATTTCATGTATTTGAATTTTTTATTAAAATATCCGAAATATCTGAAAGTATCCGAAATATCTGAAAATATCCGAAATATTTAATTAATATTTAATATTTTTGAATTTTTATAAAAATATTTTGATATTTTGGATATCCGAAATATCCGAAAATTCTCAAAATTACTATCCGAATCCGAATCCAAAATTTCAGTTATCCGAATTTCGGATTCGATTTCGAATTCGAATATTTTTTAACACCCCTAGCTGAAAGGCACAAGAATAATTATTAACCCCAAGAGTGAATAAGTGCTTATTATATAAGTACTATAATTAAGCGCAATAACTATACTAATGTATCTATACCATCTAATAAAGCTAGGTTTTCTTGCCACTTGTCATTGTCTTAACCTATATTTTTGTCACTTGTCATTCTTATAAACATCTACACATTAATTTTCCTTCCAAAAGGGTATTGTAGCAATTTAACACTTATACAAGTTTCTCTCTTATTAAAAATGAATTTTATTAATTGATACATTTCTCTTTGTTATCTAGATTTTTTTAAATTAAACTCTCTTTTTTAAAAGTAGATTTACTAAGGAAATTAAAAATTCACATCTTTTGATTAAAACCGAAATAGTACAACAACAAAAAAATTATATAATATAAAAAAATTTAAAACAGTAAACATTTTTAAACAAAATATTTTAAATCGTTTTGTTTTAAAAAAATATAATAAGGTAATTTTAAAAAAAACCAATCTTATTAAAACAACCATAATAATTATAAACCTGAGTTTTAAAAACTTAATTTATAAAAAAAATATTTTTTTATAAAAATCTTAAAATGAATGTTTAAAAATTAAATAGTTAGATAAAAGGGTTTAAAATGATATAATTATTTTATTTTATCAACTATTACGTATATATAATTTTAATTATATTTTATTTTGAATTTTAATATTGTAACTATTCATATTTATTACTAATTATAATACATTTAATAAATGAGTTTTTAGCCTATCCATCTATCTATCTATCTAAAAAACTAAAATAAGTGTGACACGATTGTAAAACTCACAATACTAATTTTCTCATTTCTTTATATTATTAATAATAATATTGAATACTAATAATATTACTCATATCATTTTCAAATTAAAAAATATATAACTTAATAAATTAAAAACATATATTTTTTTAAAATCACACTTTTTAAAGACAACAGTCTTATAAAATACAGAATACAACAAACTATTTTTAATTCATTTTTATTAAAATAAAATATTTAAAAATCACAGTTATTTTATAAAACAAAAGTTTAAGAAAAATGCATAATTTTTTGTTTATTTAAAGTAGCTATTTATACGTAATTATAATTATATTTTTTTCTTCAAGCATGATTTTATAATGCATAAATTTTTATTACTACTTATTTAATATTTTATTTATTCAATCCGTGTAACACATGAACACTAACCTAGTTTGTAAATATCACAAAGCATGATATTGCGTTCTTGGTGCTAGTGATAACAAGATATAGTCGAGCCCAACATGCACTCATTGGAACAAAATAAAGAATGCATTCCAAAAAAAATGATAAGTCCTAGCAATTGGATATAATAATGTTGAAGAATGTATATGTAGGAACCGTTCATTAAAAATTAACCTAAAATATTTTTATTAATATAATCACTACAAATGAACATAAATTAATAATTATAATTCTCTTTACAATTGTAAATTTACAGAAATAGATGAACAGAAATGAAAAAGCCGAGGATCGTGTAACACGGGGCCCTTAAACAAATTTCGAGCCTCCAAGGAGAACTCGTTTTGTTTCCCTGGGTACAACAGCCGAAGCGGTTAGGACTACCGAGATTGATCTAGAACCCGAATTTGTTTGTAGAAGAGAAACCAGAGAGATGGAGGATGTTTAAAACCTGTTGGCTGCAGATTTTCGAGTTGTGTTGGTGTGTTTAATTCGTCATTAACAACAATCAGTTTCGGTCAACATGCAACAAAAATTGTTACGAGTCACAGTTCAGACCACACACCAAGGTCAGTCGCACTTGACCAGACCCTCGAACCAACCTTAAAAAATACTAAGGTGTCTCTCAAGCGGCTAACAGCGATGCGAGTGTGCAAAGTACAAAGTGCACCATCAAAGCACCCACATGCCCACGCCATGCGCGCGTGTGAGAATGTGAGTTAAGGGTGTTTCGCACCGTTTGCGAATCCATTTAGTGTGAAATTTTAGGAAACAATATAGTCAACAAGTTATAAAATATAAATTATTTTATATTATTTCTTTCCTTCAAAATCAGACAATTTTTCACACTATTAATTACTAATGTCATTCAACATATTAATTTATTGACTAAATATTAATAATCATATTAATATTATCAATAAATTTTTAACATTATATACATGCAAAAAGATTACAGTCATGTGACGTGACATATGGTGGCACAATGATTTCATAAAGGTTGAAAAAACAAATCACTACACATACTATTAAATCATGACAAAGTTACATGAATATATGATACTATACCATTCAAGAATGCATTAGACAAAGATCGATGACCTAGCACATAATATCATGCAGTTTAGAACTAATTAAGAAGGATATGAAGATCATCTATGAAGATAATTCAACTTACATCAGATCAAACAATAGTACATTAAAGACGTTTGTTTTCATATTTTTTTCTCGAAATACCTTGTGGTAGGTGAACGTGCCAGCTAGCAATTGTAAGCTAACTGGCCCATTCCATCTAGCAATCCCTCTTTTTGTTGCTAAGAAAGAAGATTGGATTATATTTATTTATGGATGCGCTTAGTAGAGTGTTATAGTTAGAGTTAATTCTATAAAATAGGACTTATTTAGAGAATTTAGTAGAGTCAACATGCAATAGTTATTAACTTTATCATATAAACAATTATTGTTACGTGTTGTTAGAAGAGTAGAGAAGAACTTAAAAAGAAACAATTGTGAATGTCAAACATATGTCAGAGTCTCTATCATGTAATTTCGAAAAGGTATTAGTATGATTGTTACATGTATTGGTCTAAAGACCAAACGAAACTTTGTTTTCCTGATGACTACTAATTGTTGGTCATTGCGTCAATTTTGTATTGAGGGGTCTAATTCCAACAAGAACATGTTATGATGTATAAGCTTATAGTATATACTTGTGAGGGCCAATAATAACTTTGTCATGACGTGATCATAAAATGACATTAGTGTCCACTTGCACGAAAACATGGTCTAGCTACTTGATGACGTTATCAATCCGCTTCAACGTGTGGATAAGTTTGTCCACTCTAAAATGTCACGTTGTCTCGTTGTGCATATTAGTAGTACTCGATCACGGCTTAAGTTGCATTTAAGTTTGCATAAGTTAAGAACTAAATAATGTCTTTTAATCAAACATCATTCATTTGTGTAACAAATTTATTACTTCTTTCTTCATAAAAATGACAAATTTTTTTCTTAAACTAAAAAGTAAACATGTTGCAATAACATGTCTTAATAAACTAAAAGTACAACAACCGACTATGACCAAGCAACCTAACAACATTAAGAGCAAAAGGACTAAAAGTAACATGCTACAATTCCATTAGGATCAATACTAAGGACAAAGCAATAGATTCTAAAAAAAATCCTCAAATTAATCATGAAAAATATTATTAGAAAACAAAAGTAATAACTTAACATCCCCACCAAAAGTCTCAAATTTTAAACTTATTGTATATCAAGATAATTAATACAAGATAATTAATACTATTTAAATGATTTTATTGGATTAAACCCACACTCTTTTAAGTGTTTTAAAAGTAGGGGCCATATTTGTTTGGAGTCTTCATTTAAACCCTTTTCTGTTTTCTATTAAATGCTTTTGTAAAATTAGGACTTTATTTACCCGTAAAAGCGGCCCATTATAATATCGTGCTCTAGTACGAATATGTTTCCCTTTAAATTTTATATATAATATGTTGTAATTGCACCAATTTATTTAACAATCTATATCACAAATGTATTTGAAAACAAAGAGAAAATACACACAAAAAATAGAAAAAAGGATTCTGGCTGATTAAATATTCTAACCAATCAAGGTTAAAAAAATCGTGTTTGATTATGAATACTTCCGTCTATGCAATGTATATTGTCCATCGCAAACTCATAGTCTAGTGATCGTGCATAGAAAGATTGTCACTCTTTATTTCGAAAGTTTATGGTTATTCTCTTTGTGTATTTGTTTAGAACGTTGCTAGACATGAAGGAGAGATTCATCATTAAACAAGGGCTTAAATAAAAGAACTAACGCACGAGCTTCAAGAAGTCTATCTATATAACAAATTAAAAGATCTTAAAAGATGAATGTTACACGGGTTAAATAAATAAAATAATAAATAATTAGTAATAAAAATTTATAAATTATAAAATTATATTTGAAGATAAAATATGATTATAATTGCATATGAACGGTTATTTCAAGTAAATAAACAATAGATATGTTATAGATAGATAGATATATAGATAAATAGATAGTCTAGAAAACCCATTTATTAAACAGATTATAGTTAGTAATAAACACGAAAAATTACAGTACAATATTTTAATATAAAATATGCATAAAATTATATATACATATTTGTTCAAGAGATAAAACAATTATACTATTTTTAACTCTCTTATTTAAATAGTTTCATTTTTAAATATTTGTTTTAAGATTTTAATTATAAAAATTTATTGTTTATAAAAATCTTGTTTATTAAAAACTCAAAATTTTAATTATTCTGGTTGTTTTAATAAAATTTCTTTTAGAAAATTCTATATTTTTTATAAATATTTTAAAAAGGAGTGATTTAAAATATTTTGTTTCAAAAGGTTTAATGTTTTAGAAAAGATATGAATTTTAATTTTCTTGATAAAATTTATTTTTAAAAACTTCATTTGATTTTAAAAAATGGGTCATTTACATATTTCCCCTTACTAAAGTCATTATTTACATATTTACCCAAATCATAAAATTAATTACATATTTCTCCTTTCTAAAACATATATATTACATATTTACCCATTTTAGTGAAATTATTTATTGAATGATTATTTTACTCGTGTTTCACTAAAGTACTTTTAC
>BJCM01063073.1:0-11077 GCA_018326385.1 Flaveria bidentis | reverse complement strand
CTTATTGACCACATGGCCCAAGAATTGGACTTCCCGAATCCAGAAGTCACACTTCGAAAACTTGGCATATAGTTTCTCTTGTTTAAGTAATTCCAAAATCAATCGAAGATGTTCCTCATGCTCCTCTTTGTTCTTTGAATATATCAAGATATCATCGATAAAAACGATGACAAACTTGTCCAGGTAGGATTTGGACACGCGGTTCATGAGATCCATGAACAACGCCGGTGCATTGGTCAACCCAAAAGGCATAACCAAAAACTCATAGTGACCGTAACGAGTTCTGAATGCTGTCTTTGATATGTCATCCTCTCGGACTCTCAGTTGATGATATCCCAATCTCAAATCTATCTTGGAATAGAAACTCGACCCTTGAAGTTGGTCAAACAAATCGTCAATGCGGGGAAGGGGATAACGGTTCTTAACCATCACTTTGTTCAGTTCACGGTAATCGATACACATGCGAAAAGTTCCATCCTTTTTCTTGACAAACAGGACTGGGGCTCCCCATGGTGATGAGCTAGGTCGTATGTTGTGTGTGAGGGTTTCTTATAAGGGATCTATCTTTCTCTGTCTAAAGAAACCCCACACTTCCTCTCTAAAAACCCAATCTTTCTTCTAGAGAGAAAGACACATACAGGCTCAATAATCTTCTTCATCTTCTTCTTAAAATTATGTTCTAACCTTCTCCAATGGTGGATTTTATATCTTTCTTTATGCATCCAACGATGACTTTTGTTGATTATTATTAATTCATAGTTATTTTGAACTAACTGTTAGTTTTGGTTCAAGATTCTTAAGCTCTTGTGGAAGAAAGCAAGAGTTATTGAAACAGAGGACATATTTCATGAATTCAAATGTAAGGTGAGTTTTTGCAAGTAATCTTTCAGCTTCAAAATTCTTAGTGCATTAATTTGGGGTTCAATTTTATTTTTACGTTTTTAGGGTTTTCTTTATATAAGTTTATTTAGTTTTTTGATGTAGGGTTTTGATTATTAAGATTAAGCATTCGATCAGAATGATGATTAATACTTTGGATCTGTTATTAATCTTTTTTTTTTATAATTTATATCTTACCTTGCTTTTAAGTTGTAACTTTAAAAATAAATGACTTTGGGTTTTGTTTTATCCATACAACATAGAATGGTAACGCATGTATATGATCAACAGTTGTAATTTTTATGTTTCTATCATTTAGCATTATTAAGACTCAAAAATTCACCCAAGATTGGCATCATGTATTATACAAAGTAAGCATATAATGTTTTGTTCACATGATAAATCCAGAATTAGTGCACCCAAGATTGACACCATGTATTATACAAAGTGCGTGCAAATATTGGCATCATGTATTATACAAAGTTAGTGTATAATGTTTAGTTCACATGATAAATGTGGAGTTAATGTAAATATTATCAAGGGCATAATTTAATAGACACTTTAGGTGTTTATGATAGTTAACATGTAGTATATTTTAAAATGCAGACACTAATTTAGTGGCCTTAAACAAAAATTAAGAAGGATATTGAATTTTGAACATTCATGCTATTCACCTTATTTAATTGATTATAACACAAATATTGAATTTCCATGCTATTTAGTGGCCTTAAACAAGAATTAAGAAGGATATTATAAACTCTAAAAACACATAAGAGGTTGTATGTATATCACCCGTTTTCTTTTATTACATTAGAATCATTTTAAAACATCTCATTTTGACTTATA
Source organism: Flaveria bidentis (assembly GCA_018326385.1). Lineage (NCBI taxonomy): Eukaryota > Viridiplantae > Streptophyta > Magnoliopsida > Asterales > Asteraceae > Flaveria > Flaveria bidentis. Next base: position 9,352 of record BJCM01063073.1, on the reverse strand, counting down.
CCAATATTTGTTAAAACTTGTCCAACATGAAGAAAATGCCCATTTTTTAAAATTACCGAACGTGTGAAAAAATGATGAAATGAGACTACAAAATAATCCAAACTTAGATAATATTATAAATTTTAGTATTTCCTATTACATACTTGTTGGATCACACTGCAGCTATAACTCTTTTCCTATTTTTTTATTTGAACTTTTAACCAATATTTAATACTTTGGAGACATACTTTTGTGATTTAGAATTACTTTAAAGGGGGAAGAAGTTCGTTTCCTAATGAATGGAGACTGGAGGAAACATGAGGATGCTGAGGTTAGTTTGATTTTTAAGTTTCTCATTTGCAGAGTACTATTGTTATTTTCAAATGTTACTTTAATATGATCCTTGAAGGTTGTACGTAGAATTTTTGGTCAAATAGCAAGATACACATTACCATCAGAATTTAAACTTATGTGATTTCTCTTAAAATCATTTAGGTATTATACAAATATTTGATAGATGATACTTTAATTGGGAAATCTATTGGATAAGAATGAATTGAACCCGTGTGGAATGAGTGGAAAACGTATCTAACCTGTATGCATTTGGTTCAAAAATTACGCTGCAAAATGGTTATGGGACTATTACTTTTCCTTGAATTTTGCTACTGAAATGTCAATGTCAAATGACCCATAGTCAATGACCCAAATAAAAATTTATAGCGCAAGAGTATTAATACCACTAGAGCATTTTTAAGCTATGCTGGTTTTTTTCTTGCAACTTCAATGTCAAATGAAGAAAGCGGAACGCAATGCTAATATGCAGAAGGTGATTTCAAAGAACACGGTTAGGTGGGTATCAAGAACACAAGTTGCCATAACCTGAAGAGCGTCGAACCCGTAGCAATGCACGGGCATTCCCACTAGTATTTCTATAAACGTGGGATATGTAATCTGACAAGAATATACTAATACCAAACTGAATTTATGGCAATAAAAATTAAAACTTTAAATACAAACAACAGTAAAATTGGTCAAAGTTACACCTTTACCACAGCCACTCACTGAACAAGTCAAAAGTGGGCTAACAGTGGAGGTAAAACACAAACTGAACATTTGCAGCTGTATGCATCTGTCTAAAAAATAAAAACAAAGAAGCTAATCCAACATTACATGCAAATATGTAAATTAGAAAAGAAATTAAAACACCTGTATATTTTCATTACTATTCAAGTAAAAGAAAAAGATCAAGAACAAGGCACCTCAAACATTTTTAAGTGTATCCATAGCACGCTGCAACTCATTGACAACGTTTTTGATATTCATCCGTTGCTGTGGGGAATCCATCGAGCATAATACTCCAATCTTCAAAATTGAAGTCAGACAGCCTTCTATGTCCTTTGTGTTTGGTTCCTTACTTTGCATAGCAGTTACATCATCTTTATGGTAATTTAGAAGGTCGCCATCAATAACATCGGTTACATGGTCCGGCAAGGCCATATACACAAATTTGTGAAGGTTGAGGCCATCGTTGAAGATGTCGTTTGTTGGCCTTTTTCCTGTTATCACCTCCAATAATAATATTCCAAAACTGTAGACATCCCCACTACTTGTCATCTCACTCCCCAGACCATACTCTACAACGTGTAAGTATTTACATTAGAAAAAGGTAACAATGTAAGTAAATATGGAGATCTTGGAATGCATAAATTTACCTGGAGCTGCATACCCAATGGTTCCTTTAACAGCTAAAGAGTTGTTTTTGTTTGTATCTGTTCCAATGAATCGAGCTAAACCAAAGTCTCCAACGTGGGCCACCATATCATCATCAAGCAAGATGTTGCTAGGCTTTAAGTCACCATGAACAATGGTTGTTAGGCAATGATTATGAAGATAATCAAGTGCACATGCGACATCAATGAGAATATGTGTTCTTGTAATAATGTCAAGTTTGGATTTTTTGGCACTCGAGTGCAACCAGTCATGTAAACTCCCATTAGGCATGAACTCGTAAACCAAAGCTTTGAAATCATTGCCTTTGAAGTCAACACTTGAACATGAAGTTAGTATTTTTAATAGATTCCGATGGCGTATACTACGCCATACTTCACATTCTGCGAGAAAACTTCTGTCGGCTCCTCGAATTTGGAGGTGTATGACTTTGATTGCAACAAGTCCACCATAATTATCAAGGATTCCTTTATAAACAGAACTAAACCCCCCATCACCAATCAAATTGGTTTCAGAGAATCCATTGGTAGCCTCGAGTAGTTGACTATACGATACATTCGAGAACGGGTCCTTTGTCGATAATCGAGACTCTTGGTCATTGGTTTTCTTAATAAACCAAGCATACACGAACCATACTATGACAAAAAGTATGAATGCAATCAAAAGACATACTACGAATAAATAAACCTTTCTTTTATGTTTTTTCGTCTCCTTGCATTCTGGTAACCCAAGTTCAACTAAGCCACCACAAAGCCTACTATTCCCTAAAATTGAGAAGGCATTTGCATTGGCAAAAACTCCGGCAACGGGTACTTCACCCTCAAAATCATTAAAGGACAAGTCCAAATATTCCAACGAAAAGCGTTCTAAGAATCGAGGAATTTGGCCAGATAAATGATTATAAGAAAGATCAAGTCTGGCCACTCCTCTCACGGAACTTAATGACGGTGGTATCGTGCCTTGAAATAAGTTTCCTTTGAGTGATAAAAATAAAAGGCTAGTGCAACTACCAATGCTACTAGGAATGTCCCCTGATAGATTATTATGTGATAAATCCAGATAAGTTAACATCTTAAGGTCTCCAACCTCTGTTGGAAGTGAACCAGACAAGTTGTTGCGAGAAAGATTCAATATTATGGATAGCGACGAAAGTTGAAGAAGCTCTTTAGGTATTCTGTCACTAAGTTTATTGTCACCAAGGAACAACTTTGATAGTTTGTGACAATTTCCTAGGTGTGATGGGATACGTCCTTCTAAATTGTTAGAGTTTAAAGAAAGTTCAAGCAACGCTGATAAGTTTCCAATAGCATCCGGAATCAAACCTGCAAATTGGTTTTTTGACAAACTAACAACTCCTAGATTTTGAAGCTTACCCATGGTAAGGGGGATGTTTCCTGAGAATTGGTTACCTCCTAGGAATAAGTTGGTTAAGCCTATTAGATTACCTATACTTGAGGGGAGGTTTCCATATAACTGATTTTCACTAAAAGATAGATAATAAAGTTGATCAGAAAGATTACCAATTGATCTTGGGAGCACTCCTCTAAACTTGCAATAACCAAGATCCAATATCTGCAACTTGGTACAGTTTTCTAAAGAATCAACAAACTTCATTTCATCAGCTTCGCCACTTCCCAAAAGGTTTCCAACTAAGGTTATTTGATACATATCTTTAAGCTTTGCGAAGTCAACTGTTAGTTTTCCATTAAACTTATTCTCACTCATTTCAATAAATCCTAATTTTGAACAATTAGATATGGAGGGTGGAAGAACCCCACTGAGTTGGTTATCACTCAACTGAAGGCGACCAAGATCAGGGAGTGTTGCACCTATGGTTGATGGAAAACTACCAGTAAGCTGATTATCAGGCAGCGAGAGATCATTTAGAACCGTGAGGTTATAAATTGAATCAGGGATGGTTCCATTTAAGTTACAAACGCCACAGTAAAAATCTTTTAATATTTTCCAACGGCCTAAGGTGTCTGGAATGCTCCCACCCAATGGATTTCTCGTAGCAGAGAACGATTCGATTGATGTAAGATTCCCCAAGAAAGGTGGGATCCCACCTGTCAAGTTATTTCCATGAATAACAATAAAAGCAAGCTTAGAGAGGAAACCGATCTCCTTAGGTATGCTTCCAACTAACCTGTTGGCGGAAACCACAAGCGTATCAATGTTATAACAACCAGACAAGTTAGTTGGAATAACTCCCTCGAATTTGTTACTGTCAAGGTTGAGTAAACTTAGCCTTGACAAACGACCAAGTTCAGGAGGGATGGTTCCTTGAAAGCTGTTGTTGAAGATTACAAGATAACGAAGAAAACTAAGATTCCCAACCTGAGGAGACAAATAGCCTGATAGACCTTGTGAATACAACCTCAAACGAATTACTCTTTTGTGCTGCTTCCCACATAAAACACCATTCCAATCACAAAAATGAGAGGAAGTGTTCCATGAGGCTAGAGCTCCATACGGGTCATGGGTGATCATTGACTTGAACGACAACAACGCCACACGATCAGTCTCGTTTCCTCCGTTAGAAGCAGAGTTAGCATATGTAATTAGAAATATAACAATACTAAAAAGGTGAAAAGTGAGATGAAAGGAGGATGGATAGCAAATTGGCTGGCTTGATTTCATTTTTGAAACTACTATACTTTAGATTATAAAAACAGTTAGTTGTTTTTAAAACTCAGTTGTATAATGTGAGTGAGATGAAGCTAATAAAATATATACCACCCACAAATTGACTGAAGAATTGTGCCCACAGAGTTTGATATAGCAATAAATGGCTAGAAAGACACACCTACCAACATGTTATTTTCAAAACATCGATTGCTAGAGATGGCCTAAATATCTTCTATATAACAAAACTGTAGAATGTAAGCAGTTTTATGTATGTTTCATCTATGTTACTTACTTTTAAAAAAATAAAATTTATAAAAGACTTCACAACACTGAAACAAAAATTAAAGTTGAGTGATTTTTTTGTTGGAAAACAAACTTGATTATTATTTAATAAAAAAATTGTCAATATATTGGGTCCTTTCAATGATATTTCCATATATGAAAAGCTGGATGTTGAAAAACTAAATGATAGATAAAAGTTAGTTATTGGTTTTTTTCATGAGGGGCCAAGAATGGACAATCGGTGGGGTTGTGGTGGTTGGGGCGATGGTGATCAGGTGATGTGATGGATGCATTATATACATGTAATATATATAGGTTGTTTATAAGTATAACATATTATGTTTGGCTTTTCTTGTTTTATTTATCGTATCATTTAAGTACAGGACTGTAGCATTTAAGTACAAGACGATTATTATAATTATAATAAATTACGTTGGTTGTCTATTTATTTTTATATTTTTTGATCATACTAACGAATTTCAAGTTTTTGAGGTGCATAACCAATCTTTCCTATATATGTTTATGCACTTCAACGCAACCAATCATGTAAATTACCTTTAGGCATGAAGTCATATGCCAATGCTTTGAAATCATTATCTTGAAGTCAACATCTGGACATGAAGTTACCATCTTCAACAGATTTTGGTGTTGAATATTGCTTCATGCTTCACACTCTCGCATAAAGCTTCTTTTAGTTCCTCGGTTGTGGAGGTGCACAACCTTAAGTGCCACAACAAACACATTCGTTTATCAAGTCACCCAACATCAAGAATCCCTTGGTGGCCTTCAGAAGATTGTATGTGACTTTCAAGAACCATTCGTTCCTTGATGATTGAGACAGTTCGCCCTTGCTTTGATTCTACACAACACAAGACATAATGTGAATACAATCAAACCATCTATTACAAACAGAAGAAACTTAATTTTCAATCTTCTTTTTAAGGTCTCCAACCTTCTTGGAAGTGAATCAAACATGTTTTTGAGAAAGACTTAATATTGTCCATAGAGATAAGAGTTGAAAAAGTCCTTCAGTTAACTGGCTGTCACAGTGTCACCAAAATCATGAACTAACCTAGACTTCATACAGTTTGTAGGTTTTTAAGTACTGTACTACTGTTTACAAGTTTTGGAATTTTTTGAACTCCTCTAAAATCTAATACAATAACTTAGAGATAAAAAGAAGCATTTTTCACATTCAAATGTACAAAGTATGTTAACTTCACTTAGAAAATGGAATGCAACAATTCTTTCGTTAGATCCTGTAACACTCATATAATGTTTATTGCACCATAACATAACATTAATCATGCAACCCTAGTCATCACTTAGATACTAAACTCATCGGGCACATCACAAGAATACAAATATGATTATGAACACAAGCCTTCATCTTGCACTAATCATCCATACGGCTAATAATTTGATTAAATATATAATTATATAAAGCTTAGTTATAGCTAAATCTAGGGTACGCGATGCTAAATTTTGATCTTCTCAGCATAATCTAGGTTTTTTACAGCAACAAAAAGGCAGAGTGAACAAATGAAATAAGATATCAAATTGATTTACGGTTAAACTACTTATAACCTAATCAATGTGTCCTATTTCTCCCAAAATCTATAATATACAGATAATTTGCTGACGATCAATTGATACCAATGTGTAATTCGTATCTAATAGCTTGAATTACCAAATCATAACCAAAATAATCTAATGAAAAGAGATTTCTTTAAATGAATAAACCCTAGTAAACATTTGATCGGAGAGAGATAACATAACGAATAGGTGACTGACCGTTGTGTCTTGCCGGAGTTTTTCTCCGGCGGCATTTGGCGGTGTATGCAGCTGAAGAAGCATCCTTGTGGATTGGGGCCCTCGTGAGCGACTGATTGAAATTTTATTCATCTTTACTTATTTTTTTCCAGTTAATATTTAGTTACTAAACTAGTATTAAGCCCCGCCGTAAAATTACGCCAAATAGTATCAAAGTCACACTACCATCCGCTATCGTTAACACTTGAAAAACTCGTATTAAAAGTAATAAAAACAAAAGGAAGTTAAAACCGAATGGAAAGTAGATGTTAAAACACTAAACCACGCTTGTGAAACGTAAGACTTTAAAAACAAGAGCATCCAGGATCCGGACGTTGCAACCGGATTGTTAAGTAGGAAAAAATAGGCGTAACAATGTTGAACCTTACATGAACGTTATAATGCATTATCTCTCAAAATTTAAAGCGAAATGTATACGAAAAATTTGTAAAAGAAGAAAATAATAGACAATCAAAGTTAAAGGTGAAAATTGTATGGGTTAAATTATAAAAAGACATAAAAATATTAGATTTAAAATAAAAAATAAAAGAAATAGAACATTAAACAAAAGACATGTACAACCTCTAATGCATATAGTACAACCATCAATGCAACCCAAAGTTGTTAATTAGTATAATATAAATTCGAGTATTATTTTTTCTTAGGTGAGACAGAGCAGTTATGGACTTATGAGAAATGACCTGGGATGTGACGTGGTATGATAGTATCCGGTGGTTTGTTCCCTTGGATAGAAACACCATCATCGAAAAAAACTTTGGATGGGGGATTCATTGGTTAAATTGTGAGTGAGAAAATGAAAAATATTAAGTTAAGGAAAACGGATGACTTCTATAAAACACAAAGAAAAAATAAGAAACCTAGAACAAATAAAAAATATGATATGATGTTAATATGACAGTAATGAGAATTACAATTTACAAACAAATATTTTTTTAAAAATAAATTTCATTAAATAAAAAATTACAAAAGCTATATAACTAATTAAAAAAGAAATAGAAATGCAAAATAATAGGTCTCACCCCGACGTTCTACTATTTGTTATATATGAGTCAAGAGCATACTCAACAATAGTCCGTGCAAATGGTCATGTGCCTCTAAATTTACTTCACGTGTTTGTTTTTTCGTTTTCCTTGAATGATAGATCGTATATTTATCCTCGACGTTTTCTTTATATTAACAACTAAACTCGAAGATGGTTTTAAAAAGATCTTATCGTTTTGCTGATTGTCATCAGAAAAATTGAATTTTTTTTCCGGTCTTAGCAGCTCTTCATTTTCCTCTTTATTCACGTTAGAGATCAAATGAAAACATATTTTCTTCTCTTAGACTTTGGTGTTCAACATATCCTTTTTATGATTTTCCAAACTGTTAGAAACTACTAATAATAAGAAAAGTTTTATTAATACTAATCTACATCATATATGTTATGTGTGCTCTTGTGATGCATTCAAAAAGATCTGATGAGTGTGCAAACAATTACAAATAATAATTACAGGTCCATTTTGTTTACAACGTAACTTAAACCCTCATTCACTTGAAAAAAGACATCAGTATATTACAAAATTGGACCTCAACACTACTATTTAATATCATCATAAAGACAAAATTTTGATATGATATTCATCTTCCTATTTCATATCATAAAATCAAACACTTAACTAGTCACCCATCAATTTTCTACCTCACCTAAAACTGTTTGATTGTCAAGAGGTTGTAAACACTAATATTAGTTCATAATGAATGTATTTAGAACTAATCATCAGGCCTCAAATCCCACCTTGATCTTCGTTTCGATCCAGTCTTTCTCGCGCTGGTGAGCTCTAGTTGCGGCCATTGATGTGGTTTCTCCGGTCGAGCAGGTGGTGATTTTGGTGGCGAGATCTGCCCGTTCAACGATGATGGTAGTATCACAAACCGCAACTCTTCATCAGTGTCGCAGATCCAGCCATGACTTGGTTTTCGCCTTCGGGGGTGAACATTTTCACTAGGTGTAAGGGCTGCAGACAGGACATGTGGTGGGTGTGGTAGAATTATGTCTAAAACAGGTGGTGGTGGTGGAGGTGGCGATGAAGGCGGTGGAGGCGGCAGTTGAGGCGGCGATGAAGGCGGTGGAGGTGGTAGTGGCGGTGGCGGCGGCGGTGGTGGTGGAAGAATGGCATGAGTGGTGGAAGAGCATACTGGAATGTCAATGAATCCATCTTTGGGCACAATTGCTTGATTGTCTTTCACATTTTTACCTTCCATGATCACTTTCTACATGAAAGTAATAGAATTGTTAATCCCCAAAAAAATACTTTAACAAACATTCTAACGGTGACTGAAATGATGAAGTTAAATAGTCTGAAAGTGTCAAGAACTAAATTCATTACCGAATTGGATGTCTCTCCGGGAGCAACCTCTAGTTGATTTTGCTGGTGATTGTGTTTAATGTCTTGGTCGGAAATAAGAGCTTCAAGAAGCACGCTATACGCGTCAAGCTCAATAAACAAGTATTGGCCCTCGTATTCCTAAATCAATATGAAGTTTTCAAACAAACTGAATATTAATAATCAAAACTCTATATTCATTGATCATAATAAAACCAATCACAGCAGGGCGTGAAGAATACGTCAACTAAGCCTATCACGCATAGAACACCGTCTCTCTGAGCGTGATAGGCTTTAATGTGATTAGTGTAATACAAAGAGAGATGATTTTGACTTATTTTTTGTTTTCAACCAATCAATCATAGGAGACCTTGTCTTCTATTTTTAAATTAAACCTTATCCTCATACAAACCCCGCTTACGCGAACACTTTAATCACTATCACTTATCATACACCCATGATTTACACCAACTATTCGAACAATGACACTAACTTAACTAGGTATGATATGAAATTCTCAAATACATATATATATA
>BJCM01063072.1:0-15877 GCA_018326385.1 Flaveria bidentis | reverse complement strand
AATAAAACTTAACAAAAAAATAAAAAATATCTTTTTTTTCTTTCTGAAATTCATTTTACATATGTGTAATACCGGATTTATACATATATAGATGATTTACAAATATGTAAATAACGGGTTATTGATTTTTTATAATATATATCAGTATATATCAATAACCGACACAACCGAACCGAAAAAACGGAAACCAATAAGAAACTGATGGTTTGGTTTTATGATTTTTTAAGAACCGATTTTTCGGTTCGGTTATGGTTTTGCATGTAATAGAAACAAAAAAAACCAAACACCAACCATAAAACCAAACTTGTAAATTTCAAAGTATATTCGTACACTTATAAACATGACTAGCCTATAAATTATTATTTAATTTATGCTATCTAAAATAGATAGATCTTTAGGTTTCGAGCATAATTTTTTAATTTTTTATTTTGGTAGATTAAATTAATTTTATTGAACTTTTTGTTACTGTATTTTATTAATTGTAATTAATTTTAATGTTAAGTAATTATAAGAATCTATAGATTATGTTTAAAGATCAACAAAATAATATAAGCTCAAAGGTTTTAGCTTAAATTTGTTATTTTGAACCAATTTAAATAAAAAAAACAAAAAAAAAACTTGAAGCCCAAAAACAAAACAAAAAAAAACCGAAAACGAAGTGAAAACCAAAAACCGAAAAAACCGAATGGTTTTAAAAACCTAGAAACTGAAATATCGGTTTTTTGTTTTGGTTTTAGCTTAAAATCAAACTAAACCGACCATGCTCACCCCTAGTTCTGAGTGGATGAGAGAGAAAAAAGTAATGATGATGGTATAAAAATATTATTTAATTAAACATGAGAGAGAGAAATAATGATTTTTAGTGTAATTATATAGATAAAGATAATAAATTTATTGTAATATTCTTATACTTCAATAAACAATACAGTTTACTCATCAAGGTATTTTTGTGATTGATTACAGTGTAATCAATTTATAACGAAGAATCTAATAAATATATTAATCAAATTCTAAAAGGTTAACAATTGAATATGCATATTCCTAGTATAATAAAAGGGTAATTAGAAGTAACACGTTAATTACTAATAATATTATTTAATTCTCATAATATTTTTTGTGTTTATCTCTCCTATTAAATAATGGCATTAATTATTAATAATATTATCTAACTTTTTATATTAAATAGTTTTCTAATAAACTAAAAAAGGGATATTTTTATTAGTGTTATTTAAAAAAAACAATTATTTCATCAAATAAGAAAATTTTTTAAAACATTAAACTTTTAAAAAATACAAAAAAATAATAATTTTGGTGTTTTTAAAAAGTAAAATTTTCATAAAGTAATTAAATTTGAGAGTTATAATAAAAATATTTTTAAAAAAGTGATTTCAATCATATACTATCTTAAAATATCATTTAAAAATAATAGTTTTTATTGTATTTAATATTTTATTTATTTAACCAATGTAATACATGAGTTTACTAAATCTAGTCAATATCATACATTTCATACTTACTAAAATGATTTTAATTAGTTAAATAAAATTATGGTTGTATTTAATCTTTTGTCTTATAATCCAGTAACTACTATCGCATAGTGCATAGAGACAGTGGCAAATCTAGAAGTAAAGTTTAGGGGTAACGTAAATTTTTTTCCGTACGTTTATGTTAATAAAGGGGTTCGAATGAAAACCATTCAAATCCAATCCATTCGGGATCGAAGGAATTGAACTCAAAGTAGTTGTTGACCCAATATCATAATTATTTTAGAACCGATATCCTACTTTTGCAAAAAAAAAATTGAACAAAATTTTCAGTAACAACTTGTTTATTCATTTTTCAAATCTCTAATTTTATAACAGATAACATAATAAGATTACAAAGTGCATTTACAACATAACACAATTCAAATACCTAATTTTAATATCAAACATTTGATTCATCTTTTAAATCCCTACTTCATATACGTAATTGCGTAAACCATATATTTTAAAAAATTGAACAAAGTAACTATTAATTTTATAACAAATGACACTTAAATATTAAAATTTGAACAACATAAACCCTAAATCCGTAATTTCATAGTGTAATAGAGAAGAAAAACTAGAAATGTTAACTTGAAGTGGGCTGTGAATTAGTGAAAGATCACATGTGGGTGATGGCAAAGGCCGCCGCAGCAGGCGGAGTTCGGTGGTGGTCGGCTGGACGGACGATGGTAGGGATGTGGGTGATCGGCGGTGTGGGCGGATGTGGCTGATTGGCTGTGGCCTATGAGAAGAGACGAAGGGTCGATGGGGGCATGGGGTGATTGATGATGTTTGATTGGGTTATGGTTATTTAGATTAACTAGTTAGGTTTTTTAAAAGTTTTTTAAAGTTTTTTGGGTTTATATTCATTTTGAACTTGTTATTATTATTATATTAGACTGTAGGGTATTTTGGGCTTATTAGTTGTTTATGTTTTTATAAAATGTAATGTGTATTTATAAAATATAAGATTAGTTTTTATAAACTTTAAAACTTTCTATGAAGTGTTGAGTTTTAAAAAATTTAAGGGTAACGTAAAACCGTAATTTTTATTTTACATAAAACCGTAATTTTTTCTCTTTACGTTACCCGTAAAAAGTTGAGGGGTAGCGGAAGCTACCCCTCGGCTCTTAATAGGTTTGCTCATGCATGGAGACACATTTACTTATTCGACGTCCAGTAACTACTATCGTGTAATGCAGGGAGATAACATTTACTTATTAACATTTTCTAAGAAAACAAAATGTGTGGATTTGTTTTTTTCTCAATGTTTCGATATAATATTTTGAATTGATTTGTATTAAAAACCAAGTATTATTTTTGTTTTCATAAGCTATAGTGAGTGCGGTTATTGTTGCGGTATCATGATAAACCGAATTGATTATGAGCAAACATCATTGTTGCCGGTAATGGTATTATCGAAATCGTTACCGCATATTCTTTTTTATAGTTTCGGATGAGTCGAACCAATAACGACCAAAGTCACGCCGTGTCACGCAATGGAAAACATCCAAACTCTCAAAGCTTATCACGGAGGAAAAAACTAGTTTTGATCGTATGATTCAATTGTAATTTAAGAAGACTGTCTCAGTTTAAGCATATGAAATAACAAAGCAGAAGCAAAGTTCACATCCAAAAAGTTAAGATGATTTTTTCACATCATTTCAATCTATATAAGTACAAATGTTACAAACAATATACAAATTATAATGTACTATAATACAATATAAAAGTACAAGTTGCTACAATAAATTATAAGCAATATTATAGTCAAATTAGAGGATTTTAATTAGAGTTGTATTTCCAATTATGTTTTGCTAGACTCAACCAATTATACAACCAAACACACAACAAGTGGGGAAGTATGTGGCTTATTTGAAGTTTGTGAGTCCACAAGTTCCAACAAACATTACCATACCTCATGTAAAATTTTGTTTTACGTAACATGTTAACCTTTTTTACTTTACATCGTTAAGAACATGTAACACTTATATAATCAGATATTTTAAGAGTATAGTATCAATGCTCAAATAATCAAAGTGACAAAATTTAGTCTCAACACCACCGATTTTAATATATATTACACCAAACATATGCAACAAATTTAGGATAAATTTTGATTTGGACCATATCTTCCTTGCCTTGTACATACATTCAAGTGATCAGAATATTACAGCCTGAAGGACTTTTGAATTGCTTTGTTCTTCCTTTGGAAAATAATCTTTGAAAACACCTTTGTTTGGAAGATCATCATCATCAACTCCATCTTTCTTTCAAGGTATATCATCTTCGTCGTCAGTTTCATTTTTATTTGGAGGATAATCTATCCTCAACTTTTTGAACGCAACATCTCTATCTCATGATCATGTGAACTTCATCCTTCGTCTAGTCGGGTACATTTTCTCAAACATCCATTTTCATAGCCTCAAGTTCAATACGAATATACGATTACATTCATAACCTTGTTCAAACCAATCTTCCTTTGATGTTGCCACATCACCTATCTTCCCCAAACTGCACTCATCAAACACTTTGTAAAGTAGATGCGATGTTGTCTATTCAAGTTTATTCATGCAGCATTTTAGTTCACATACAGACAGTTGGTCCCAACAATACAAACTGAAAAACACACTTACGACACAGTGATAAATAAGCATACAAAATGGAGTGTACACATACATTTGACATCATGAAGATAAATGAGCATCAAACATCTTTCAAGATTTATCCTCCTCATCACTGTCTCTTTTCTGCAGATACTCGTTGAAACGTTCGACTGGGTACAAATCAATAGCGGACGTAGAGGAATCAGTGTATGGGAACGAGATATCCTCAGTTTGGATCTCACTTGTACTCTCAAATTGCTTCATTTTCTTGGGATTCATTTCGGTCACTGAGACATTTTGTTCGACGACAAATTCTTGAGGAACTATTCTTCCTTCAAGCATGCTCACCACTGATGACATTGTAGGCCTATCGTTTGGAGCGATTGCAGTGCACGCTAACGCTATATTTATAACTACCATGATCTCTTGGACATCATATTTTGAATCCAGCCTTGGGTCAGCTAGCTCCATCAGATCACCCGTTGTTTTCAAAGCATTGGCCTAAAATGAAGAGACAAAGAGAGTATGAAATAGGATGAATAACGAAAAGTTATAAGTTGAAAAGGGTTCGTGTAATCGTGTTAGTTACCCGATCAAGAAGAACAAAATGATTCTCCTTTAACCTATCAACAGTGTTGGGTGTCCCACTCACTATCTCTAAGAGAACAATTCCATAGCTGTATACATCTGCTTTATCCGTGAGGTAACCACGTAGCGCATATTCAGGAGCCATATATCCACTGAAATTTATAATGAAAATAGACTTTATATCCATTTTTCCTGAATTTTATAAAGAATTAATCTATTAGATTTGATAATATGTTTTATATAAATGAATACTCACTAAGTTCCTGCAACACGGGTGCTTATATGCGTGTTGTCCTCTTCGTCAAGCTTAGCCAAACCGAAATCTGAAATTTTGGCATCTAAATTCTTATCAAGCAGCACGTTAGTGGCTTTGATATCTCTATGCACAATCTTCAATCTTGATTCCTCATGTAGAAAAGCCAAACCACTCGCTATACCGATGCAAATCTTGTATCTTGTTCGCCAATCAAGTTCCAACTGCCATTCTTCTGGCCCTTCAATCAGCAAGTTCAAAAATAATTCAAAATTATGATAAACCAAGATTCTTGTGGTTTGGTAGTAGTTTATAGTTTATATCCCTAAATTTTGCTTTCATAGTCCTACTTAGAGAGCACTTATTCCCATTGGATAGATGTGGAAATTTTTACTAATTTACTTATACATTATGATTTAAGTTCTAGTTTATTCCTAAGCCGTAAATGGGTAAAATAAAAATAATTAAAGAGAAACATTCAAAATTAGTAGTCACACAAAACGGTTTTGAAGTAGCCTTATGGTCATAAATCATTTTAATTAATAGTTAGGTTAAAATGATAATGATATATTTTTTTCAACCATATTATAAGTATTAAATAACTTTTTTATGGATCAGCCTAACCCAGCCAGTGCCAAAAACACTTATTTTGATATATTGCCCAACGCGTTTGACCCATTCATTTTGCCACCTCTACCTTATAATGTTGTCCCTCGAGTTCAGATTTCAAAAAAAGAAGTAAGACGACAAACTAAATGAATACCAAGAGAAAATTTTACCAAACAAAGCACGAGCAAGACTGTTATTTTCCATGTATTCATATGCTAGCAACAACTGGTTTCCTTCAATACAACATCCATGCAGTTTCACAAGATGCTTGTGTTGCAAAGCAGAAATCACGCCCAACTCATTCAAGAACTCCCTATTTCCTTGCCTTGATTTGGAAGAAAGCTGTTTCACGGCAATTAAGGTTCCATCCGACAATACTCCCTACGTTAAAAGACAATTTTCAGATTACAACATAGAAGAAAATTTGTTTGAAAATTATGTAATAAAGAGAGTAGTAGATTACCTTGTAAACAGGGCCAAAACCACCTTCTCCAATCTTGTTAGCAACATCAAAATTGTTTGTTGCAGCTCTGATTTGCCTCAGTGTAAATTTACCAGTGTTAAGCTCTAGGCCATTCAAATCTGATGAGCGAAAAATGAAATTGTGAACATGTAAAGAAATAGGAGAATCAAGTAAAAAACATAGGAGAATGTTATTATGCTTGGGTCGATTTGAGTTGTGTTTTATGTCGAAGCGGTCAAATGGGTCCAAAGTGGCCCAAGCATATATTTTTGACGCATACAACCTTGCAAGTTATTTTACTGAAATGATGATATTAGTATTATAATAATACCGTTTTGTTTCTAAATCATCCATTACTGTATTAATTATTTGAAAACTTTAAACAAACAAAAGTGTTTGTGGGTCAACCCAACCAAACCCAGACCATTTCAAATCCAATCTTGCCACCTCTAGAAACCAGCTTAGCATATACATACCGAGGCCACTAGTGTCTTTGCGTCGCAAATAACCTAAATACCATAAAACTCCAAGAATTAGGACAATACTGAAAACTGCTCCAACCGCAATTCCGGCTACAACACCTCCAGACACACCTTTTCCATTTTCTTTAACGCGTGGAACCCGAAAATCTAAATATTTAAAATAAAGAAGATAGAAACTATAGTTTAAAAAACAATCAAACAACAAAGAGAATTTGTTTGTGCAGATTTTGTTACAATTTTGTATACTATAAAACTAATATGAACTTATTTCAAAAAGATCTTTAAGACATTTGAATCTACCATCATTGTCACTAGTACAGTGAACTCCAAATCATGAAAACCATATCAATCATAAAACACCTTGTAAACGATAGCTTACTTGGCTCCACGGAAATAGCTGAAATAAGAGGACCGTATGTTCCTCGGGATGGGATATTTATTGTTCCTTTTCCAGCCCAATAAAGGCGGATTTCCAAAGTTCTTGTAACATTGACAGTATAAGTTGTCACAACTGCTTTCCCAACCCCACCTGCTCTATCACTGATGTCGAAATCCTTCTCCACCAGCTTACCCTGACCGATTATAACCAACAAATATTTAAGCAGTCAGAAGAAAGCAAGCTAGAATACGCGAATCTCATTTCGCTATAATGTGGTTTACAAAACATTTAAATTTTTATGTAATATTAATCTAAGACAACTCACCTGAATGTAGATGTCAAAGATGCGCCTACCAAGGCTGCTAAACATTGTATCATCAGTAAAAACAATCTCGGCAAAGTGAAGGTTTACGTTGTAGCTTCCATTAAGCATGCAGGAGCCATAATACGTCAAAGATATGGCTGAGGCTCGTGCATTTAGGTACAATTCAGAGTTGTTGATTGCGATCCCAGAACTACTTGTCAATATATAACTGTCAGGGCGGTCATCGTCCAAGAAGTGACCAGTATTGCTAATTCCCCATCGATTATTAGTTGCATAGAAACGTGCAGGACCACCAGGGTCCTGGTCATCTTCATATTCTTTATTGCCAACTGATAGTGTCTTTCCACCACAGTTGATATACAAGGAGGATGAATCTAACTTAAAAATAATTTCATGAAATCAGAAGCAAATTAGTATCTATCTTTCTTATGTGTTTCTAGTATTATACTTGACCATAGTAACTTTTATACTAAGAAAATTGATATCGCCTCGATTATACATATTTATACAGCGATTTTGTAACACTTTTAAAACATTTTTCATTTCAAGTACAATGATTTTGAACTGATCTGTTTAATATTTGTCACTGCCATGGTGAACACCCGGAATTTGTTCATGACTGTTTAATCCAATGAATAGTTGAGGCTTGGGGCCAGAACTAGTAATAGGATGGAGGTTGTTAGCATTACAACTTGAATATGGTTGTCTATTCATTTTAGAACTTAGAAGAACCTCTTGTGTAATTGGTAATTACTAATACTTAATACACCAAGCTTTTGGTGCGTGTGTTTGTTTTTAGGATATAACTCGGATTAATTATTAGTCGATTCTAGTTGAACACTTGACATTTCCTTTATCATTTTTGGGTTACTCATTTTATAATTCATAGTGTTGTTTTCCAGCCGTTTGTCATTCTAATAGGAAGCACTAATGATGGTTGGACAGAGAACAATTAAACTAACAAATGCATAATTAAACTTTCTTGACTGATCTAAACTTGACATTACAAATGAAAGGGTGTACTAAATGCAGTTATTCTTGACTGCATTAACGAGCGTTGCCATAAGAACAACATCATCAATGAATCAAGTATAACTGAATACGAATAAACATGTCACAAAATTTCATCAACATATGAGAAAGAATTAGTAATTCAACTTACATGTAGGACAAACGTTGTTCCCCAAGCACGAGACCTCTATACTGCTAAAATGGCACAAATAAAAAAGTGTTACAAAGAAGTGAACATTGACATAGCTTTATCTAGAAATAGAATTCATGGCATAGAAACTTACGAAGTGTTATCTGTTGAAAAGGAAGCAAACAAGTTTCTACAAGAAACAACATAACCACAAAATTTAGCTGGTAGAATAAATACTTGGGAGTTCAAAGATAATGCCTTTGACAAATGAGAAATTGATCTTACGTTTCACGGATTTGACACCTTGAGTCACTTGTGTTTGTAGATGTGAAATTGTTGTATGATAGATCACTGCAAGTTATATAACATCAATCATTACATTATACAACCATACAAAGGAACAATGATCATAATTTACTTGTACAGATTCACAACAATGTTATATCACAGTACATAGATTATTTCACTCAATATACCATACACTTTACATGTACATATGATCCCAACATAATTATTTTACTGTTACAGACTTATAGTAGATTAACTTACATATCATCTCCTGAAGTGAGAATCCAATCAGGTACGCTTCCGGTGAGCAAGTTTCCAGTAAGATAGCTAAAATTTTAAATAGTAAAATAGTAAGTTGTTGCCATATATAAGCCATTATACCTTGACTATCTCAGATAAGTGAATATTGCAGTTATATATATAATTTAGATCTTTCATAAAAAGGCGTTGGAATTATAAATTATATTGTTTCATCTGTCACACTAACTACTGTAAAAGTGGTATTTTAAAAACCATTGCTTCCAAGCTGCTTGATCAACTAAATTACCATGCCAACCTAGTGTAAACCAAAAGTATCATACATAACAATACATCAGAATGAGATGCTTACATGTAGTCGGTTTTCCTTAAATCAGTGTACCCGTTAGGAATGGTACCATTAAACTTGTTAAAGCTAAAGTCTCTGAAAGCAAAACATGAATAATGATCGTATGAAATGCGATAATATTGTAACTAACAGAATTAAACTCAAAATAAACAAGATATATCTTGATTTAATAGTCTTTCCAAGACACCACTATAACATGTTTGTAATAGTCTTTTCTTTAAGCATACATATGGCCTTAACATTGGATCTACACATTAGTATATATGGTTGTTGTCGGTTTGATTGATAAAAAAACAACTCAGAAGAAATAAAAAAGATATATTTTTGTTATCTTAGGTGCACACAAGTATACACTAATAGGTGATATCACTCACGAATCATAAATGCACCATACATTCCAACAAGTTCATAGTAGCTATAAACCTTGTATCAAGGGTTTTAGGTTCAAAAGTCATTGTTGTAATTTATATTAGGTTAGCGTATAGTTAGATTCAACCAATTGTTTCTCAGATGTGGTAAGATGGTTCTTAGTCGGTGGTTTTCATTTGTACGCCATTGTTTCAATATGCATCTAGCTTTCAAACTCACACAGAAAAAAAGTCAAGCATCAAATAACATTCACAACACATGAAATGGCTAAACACACCAACTCCTATGAAAACTTAACCCCAAGTGGTTAAACGCGTCTACGTCTACTTTGGTTTAGCTTCAGTGTGTATTATACGTATCTACAGTCTGTCTACGCTTCCATTCTATATGACACTTGGTAGCTTGCAGACCGTCTTATGTCAAACACTAGCACAGGTCAAAGGCTACTAGACAATGGACATAGTGCTTATGTTGTATTGTTGTTGCGAATAAGTTTCCTTTATACATAAATAATTTGAGGAAAAGGTAAAAGTTACTAACAAGACTTTCAAGCTTGAAGGAAGAGAATCGGGTAACTTTCCGAACAGATTGCAACTCCTCAAGATCCTAGCAATATTAAGTTTACGATAAATTAAAAAAAGGAAACTGGTAACACTAAACACTTCACTAAAAGAAGAAATTCAACAACTCACAGGGTCTTGAAAGATGCGTTACCAAAAGGTGGACAAGGCGTGTCTGGTCCTCTCAAGTTGCTAATTCTCCTGCATTTCTTGATTCGTTCAGCACAAATGATCACAATTGCAATCAAATAAAATACATGATATATGAGGAATTACTAACAAGTCTGTCAAGTTTGCCAAAAGAGTAATGCTAGAAGGTATTGGCCCCTCCAATCCACTAGCTTGAATCCTTCTGTTATTCAAAAACTCTAATTAACTATAATTTCTGCATACAACAAATCGAAAATAGAACAGCAGGAAAATGCCTCACAAGCTCTTGAGACTTTGCCATTGGCCTATGTAATCAGGGATCTTTCCAGAGAAATTGTTACCACCAATCCGACTGCAAAGGACACAAGCGTCATTATGTTAAGCAATACATTCAAATTCAATGAGACAGTATAACTCACAATTCCATAATAGTGGTCAGTTTTGCAAAAGATTCAGGCAACTCCCCACTAAAAAAGTTGGAGTTCAGAAATCTACAATAAAAAGACAGAACAAACGTAAATAAAGTTGATACAGTAACGAGATACAGAGAACATTAAACAACAATAATTAGATGATTTAAGAAAGCCTTACAATCTCTCAATGCTTGCAAGATTTCCAAGTTCCTCAGGAATTGTTCCAGACATCATATTATCCTCTACAGAACTATGTAACAATAAAATTGACACCATAATCAACAAAAGTAAGATAAATAAGTTATAATTAAGGAAAATTGAGAGAGAAGTTTACAAAGTTGTCAATGTGCTTATGTTCCCAAGCTCCTTGGGGATTGATCCAGTTAATCGATTTCCAATCATAGAACTACAAACAGTTAAGTAAAACCCATGTAACATAGAGTACCAAAATAAACAAAAGAAACGAGCTTTTTGATACCAAATCCAGTGCTTAAAGAACTTGATCTAAAAAAGCATGAGGCGCTCCGAGACATTTTTGGTCCCAAAGACCCAGGCACGTTACATACATGAGGCGCCGCATTTATGTACAACTAAATAAGCTTTATTTACAACCAAAATCTACGACTCTTTCATTTGTTTTACATACAAAACTATTTATCAAGTAAACCTCCAAACTACAAGAGACGCGCCTTCATGCACAGTTGTATTTACATCAGAGCCCCTCGCACGCCTCACGCGTTAAAATAATAAAGGAAAAAAGTACATGTTTAAAATTTGCCCCATGGAACCCCATTCTGGAGGAATAGTACCACTCAGAAAGTTGCGCGTTAAGTCTCTGTAAGAATGAAACACACATATCAAGTTATCAACTATCAAATACAAAAGTAACAAAACATAGTGTCCATAATATTAAAAAACAAAATCAATTTTAGGAGCGTACATATTTTGAAGATTAGGAAGATTGGTGAATTCAAGTGGGAGAATGCCTGCTAAACTCTGTCCTTTAAGACTTCTGCAATTCATATCATACAAACCAAAACAACACAAAGAAATAATAATCAACTCTACTTCTGTAACTCCAATATATTCAATCAAACATTAGGTAAAATATTTAAGGATGCATAAGAACTTCTCAACTTAACTAGATTCAATAGATAATCATGATTACTCTAAAATAATTTACTTTCACCCCACCCCTCTTAAGATTTAGTTTAAGCTCCGCCACCAGATGAGTTACCGAGTTAACGAGTTGGGCCCAACGGTTACAAGGGGAATCGTGGGCTCAGATTTGGGTCCAGCGGACTTAAAACAGGCCTCCAATTGTGGGACAACTAGAAACAATTCTAAGCTAAAGCCCAATCTTTCAGCCCAAATCTGTTCTTTTTTCTAGTCACAACCCAGCCCAAATATATTTATTCATGTGGATGGGTTAGAAACGTTGAATATTCAACCGGAAAAAGACTTGTATATTTATTTGTTTCAAAACGACAACTCTTACGCAGACACAATTAGAATCATGTAACTAAAACACGACTTTTAACTCATTTATTTAAACAGTGTTGAGAGTGTACCCCTAATTTGCTCGCCCTGACCCATCAACATCCTACCATATAAGGGGTAGTTCTTACTTCTTCATCATTAGGAAATATTGCATTCTTCCATACGACTAGTGGCGGAGGATTGTACCAAGGCTTCGGCCTTTGATGAACTCTATACTGACTTGAGCGTTGGAAGATTTTACCAACACGTGTCAAGTGGGGTGATGGGTTGACGAGTAGGAATCAAGTTTGTGAATTGTGATAGAATGGTTAAACAACTCGTAAGTGGTTTGACGGATCAACCTATTTAATTAAATAGATTAAACAGAACATGATACTGTATAATTAGAACCTATATATATTTTACCGAATTTAAAACCTAAAAGACATGAGTCGTAATTCATGGTGCACCAGCACCACTACAAGTTCAAACTTGATAATTTCGAGTGAAATGAAACTTACACGCTAGTGACATGGCAAACCGTCCCGTTTGCTTCACAGCTGCAAAGGACTGTATCATCATATCCGTTACTGGTATTAAAACTGACCCATTCAACACACGGATCCTTGTTGAAATCCCAATCTTTACCTAACTTACGACCGATAACCCTCAACGCGTCCACTGTAAAAAAGCTACAACTTTAAGCCTTATAACAAGAAACATCAGATCTCAAGTTACAAGCGTATAGTCGTCAAACCTTCATCGGATGGTAGACGCGTTGTGTTAATAGATGCAAAACCAAAGGGGAGCAATGCAAACCATAGAATTGTGACCAACATGTTGCTTAAATGTTCGGTATCATACTATGATTACTTATCTATATCAGAGTCACTTAGGAAATAATAAAATGCTGTAGATGAGAAGACTTTTGGATGATTAATATTTTATTGTCATGTTGTCACTCTAAAGCAATGCAACCCACAGACTAGGGGCCAACTTGTTGGGGATCAAAATATGCGTATTTATATAAAATAGTCAAATGGATGTAAAAAAATCAGTAGTAGTTGGAACGTAAATCAAGCGAAGACGAAGACTTTTGGTGTTTAATGCTATTATTTAAGTCGCTTTCCGTATTGTATATGTATTAAATGTTTTTAACGACTAATTGTATCACTGACTCATCTGATCATCTTTACTACTTAAGTACAAAACCTTGAAACATTAGGCTGCCGCGTTCCCGAAGGAAAATTCGTACATCAGTCTTTCCCTATCAATAGGAAATCTTAGACCACCATAACAAAAAAACTCACAAGAAGAAAAAAACAATTGTTCTTACATGATACTAAATATATTATTGGTTTATTTCATGTGAGGAAAAAAGAAAGGGTTGAATATAAGTTTTATTAAAAAAAACAGTGCTTAATATATTTTTATTAATCATGCACCTTAAAGAATCTAAACTCATATCTTGAGAAGAAGGGGTCTTCTTAGTTTTTACCATTAGAATATCTCCATAGGATCACCCAAAAAGTATAGTATGTACATTTTTATTGAAAAGTATATTTCACGCGTAAGTCTTTATCACTATAATAACTAAATTTTTAAAAACGCTAATATTTCTTATCTACCTACTCTAACAAAAATATATATTGGGATGACATATGACAACACCATAATTATTTTTATCAAAATTTTATCGCATCTTTCTCCTATTAAATAATTATTTTATTTATTAATAATATTATTTAACACCTTTTTAGATTTAATAAATTAAGAAAGAAATCTATTTATTAATGTTATTTCTAAATAAATAAATCTTTTATAAAACAATAAATTTTTCTATAACATAATTTTTTTTAAATACGAAATATTTTAAAATTGGTATTTTTAAAAAGTCATTTTTTTAAAAAAATAATAATAAATTTGAGAGTTATAATAGATTTTTTTAAATGATTTTTTTATACGGTTTGTTTTAATTATTTAACCCGTGTAATACACGGGTTGACTAAAGCTATTCTATTATATAGTAGTATATTTCATAGAAATATAGATTAATGTATACTGCATTAAAGTATTATTTTGACAATGAAATGGAGAAGTCTTTGTCATTAACAAATTTAATTTACACAATTACACAAAGGCATAGGAAGTTGGTGAACCGATTTATTTGGTATTTGAATTAATGAGTTTAATCATTTTCATTAATGTTTAAATAAAAGTATTTAGGAAATTAATATAACTTAGAAATATTCTTCCTTTTGATTTGCATGTCCTTTTTCTTATAATACTAATATGAATTATTTCAGATATTCTCTCTAACCTCACAAAATACATTTTTAAAATTATGGTTTACGAGCATCAGATAGGTTGTTCACGAGTCGTGCCAGGACAAGTTCGGGCACGACCCGAATCTATATTGAGCTTGAAAACTTCTTGATTCAAGAAAAAAGAAAATTTAATCAGAATATATGAATTCCCCTTATATCGTATTTGCATTGAGTATAAGATTACACAACCTGTAAACTAACAATTAGTATTCTTGTAGCGGAAAACAAATGTTGGCATTACAGTTCATGTGCCTTGTCTTTTTATTTTTGTTTTTCTGTTTCAAGTAATTTTTTTGTGTTTATAACACGTTACATATGTCGTGTTCCCTGGAATAAGATACGTCATGCACAATAGATATGGTCTTATCTCATAAGGAAGCATCCCATTTTGGAAATTTTTGAAGAGATGCAAAAGCTTGATATTTGTTATAATTTATATTTTATGGGGAGATTATTATGTAAATTTTGATATTAGAATTTTGGACACCTCTAATTCTCTGTTAACCGCAAATAAAGAAAATTACAAACTGAAAAAAAATCAAGCAGGCCCGTCTCAGTTTAACTTATAAGATGACATGTTTTACTTGATCTGTTTATTTTGTCACCTCTATTACCCGTGTTCAAGTGGTGAAATGATATATATAGCTTGTTCCGGGAAATGGTACAAAATCAAACAAATTAAGCGAATTGTCAAATATTTGTTTTTCTCTCATGTCCATGCTAGTACTTGTAAGATGGTAAATAAGTTGATTCGAGTATGAGCTCGAGCTCGAGCTCGACCTCAAGTGTGTTGCCTCTGCTTTGATCATTTATAAATTTAATTCTAGCTCCACGACTGGTATATTTAGTTCTTACTTTGCCTCCCACTCGGTGAACATTCCTCGTTTCCAACCTCTAATTTCACCGATTTAACCAATTTGACAACCACCTCATCACCATCCCAATCAGTAATTCCCAATTCAAAAACACACCTACGTGCCCTCTTAAATTGGAAGCATTGGTGCAACTTTGTATTCTAAACTAATGATCATTTCAATGCACTAGCGGGGAATTGGCAATCTCAACTCATTTATATACAAACGAGTCGATTTAGGTTAAGTTGAAAATTTTAACTAAAAAAATTGGTTTAACAAGTCATAAACGTAAAAAACACCAATATGTTTTGTAATTAGTGGGTTTAACAGGGCTGGAGAAGTCTGACTCTTGACATGTTCAAAAATCAGATTTTGACCTAGAGTCAAGTCTGGTTTCGACGATACAAGAAATAAGTATTCAACTAACTGCAAATTCTACAGATTACAAATACATAAGT
>BJCM01063070.1:0-12789 GCA_018326385.1 Flaveria bidentis | reverse complement strand
TCCTTGGGAAAATATGTAATTTAAGGTATTAGGAAAGGAAAATATATAAAAATCCCTATTTTAAATCTACTCTTAAATTCTAACTATACCATATTTATTGGACTTATACGTTGCATTAGTTTAGTTTTTGAGGAAAAACACGAGATGACACTAAGCCAAAAAACCATCAGATTGATTATAAGTATCTGGTTGTTACAACTTACAAGTCAAACATTTAGTTTTGTTTTTTATAGGTTCATAAAAGTTTGAATAAAATTGGTTACTTAAAACGTTAATAATT
This sequence comes from Flaveria bidentis, assembly GCA_018326385.1. NCBI lineage: Eukaryota > Viridiplantae > Streptophyta > Magnoliopsida > Asterales > Asteraceae > Flaveria > Flaveria bidentis. The sequence goes on along the minus strand of BJCM01063070.1, from coordinate 12,509 downwards.
ACTTATATACCTATCTTTTAGGGGAAAAATAGTTTTTCGAACTATAGATAACGATTTTTAAAAATATTTACTAATAAGTAATTTACAAAAAGAAATTATTAACTAGATTGAAAATAATTAACTACCATATTTTAAATTAAAAATAATCGAAAATATATATGAACGCCCTTTAAAATAGGAGAAAATCAATCATTAATAACAGAAGAAATCATCGAACCAATATAGTTGAATTTATATTGAAAAAAAAAGTCAAATGTGGATATCTTTTGTAACTAAAAAATCATTTACATATTCATATCCTATAGTATAGTATAGTTTCCATAACAAATTTCCCTTAAAAATATTAAAAAAAAAACACTAAATACTCGTCTCCCGCCATACTACCACCATAAACAAACCCTCCAAATTACCTACGAAATTATCTAGGTTTAAGTAATTTAAACTCACAATTAGATATCAGATATACTCATAAACACTTCAATCTTTAACAAAACAATCACAATCACAATGGGTGACGCCACCACCACTGCAACCACCGCCACCACCACTGCAACCACCGCCACCACCACCACCACTACCACCGCCGCCAGTACCATCACCACCATCACCGGTGGCAATGGCATTAAACGCGTCACTCCTACACATGTAATACATACTTCAACCATGTTTTTGTTTGAATACTATTTTATTAGCTTTTGGTGGATATTAATGATAAAGTTTGTATTTTTGATGTTTCTTTGTGAAATTTACTTAGAAAGCATGTGGTGGAGTGCCACCATGGGTCAAAGTTATGATCGATATTATGCAATATCAAGATTGCAAGATTCATTCCAACATGAAGGACAATAAGTTGGATCGATTTTGCATTGATTGTGTTGGATCGTTTTGCAATCAATGTAGTTCGGATCATCAAGGACACGAGCACATCAAGGTATTATATTATCCGCACATGAAATATTAGAGACCCTAATCAGTTAAATGCATAACTATATGTTTGTCGTTAGAAATAATTGATATGTAAAATAGTAAATGAGTTGATTTGAGTTATATTTTCATGTATAGAACGCTTTAAATTATATCACTAGCATATTGGTATTACCTGGTGGTTCACAACTCATATAAGCATTCGGGTTAATTAAAGATACTCGTTTACTCGCTTGAAAAAATATGTTGATATTTCTAATTAGTATTTTGAGGTTTTGATGCTTTGTTATTTGAGAGGTATATGGTTTAATGGTGTTATTAACTTGTTATATGAACTTTATATAATAATATATTAAATGATTCAAATTAAGGAAAAAAAAGTCTGCTCAACAAGCCATGAGTCGAATATAAGACAAACACGAGCTCAACTTTCAAGTTGGCTTGAAGATTACTAGTTGAGTGAGCTTGGTTTGTATTGATGTGATCTCGAGCCAATGTTCATTCTACTCGGCTCACTCGTTGAACATTCCTAATTCATACTCCACCTTTTAACAAACAAAAAAAAAAGAATTCGCTCAAAAAGAAAATGTGTATTTGACACTTTGACCTGACCACATGATTCGTCCATTTTGACACCTCAATCTAGTATCGAGTAATGCATGCCTTTGAATAAAGGTTGATTATATGCATCTACAATCACACGTTATGTTAACATTTGATCAATCATGAAGATTCGTAGGTATGTTTATAACGATGTGATAAAGCGACCGGATTTTCAGAAGCACTTTGATTGTTCAGGCATTCAGGTCAGTATAGTAACTTGATGAAGTTTGTTATCTTCTTCCAAGTTATCTTATTATGTATGAGCAAAGATAAACAAGTTATGAGTGCAGGGTTATGTAACAAACAAGAACAAAGTGTTGTTCTTGAAGCGAAGGAACGAAAGTCAGCAAGTAAAAGAACAACAGCAAAACACGAAGGATCACAGGTGCTATATCTGCAATCAGACTTTAATAGACGCTTCTTTCTGCAGTATCCAATGCAAGGTAATCGAGTTTTATCTTTTACATACGTTACTGTAATACGATTTGCGTTATGTTTTATCTCAAACGGGTCAAAAGTCAACCAAATTATTTCTTGATTTCTTCTAGTTTGTCTAATTTTCTTCTCTCTTATCTATTTGTTCAAATTTTACAGGTTTTTGCAATAACTGAAAACGCAGAAGAGCCTGCAGTTGATGACAACGGATTACATATCGCAGGTGCAAAACCTATCTTAACACCTCCCAAGATTAAAAGACGAAAAGGGATTCCTTATAGGGCACCATTTTTTTGAACAATGTAATTCCTAATAGATGATAAACGAGTGCTCTACGTTATGCCTAGCGCAGATTTGATCTCTTGGATTGTTTATTTGATTCGTGTTTCGACTCACATTGCTAACCTATCATTTTTCTTTCGAATCATCTTATACGCTGTTTCTAAGGGCACATCAGTGAGCATGGCTTTAAGACACAAAAGCATTTATCCGCTAAAGGTATCATATCTTTTATATGTTATAACTTATTTATGAAGGGAGATAACAAACATGTTACAATTTTCCACAATTTGAATTTGACCTAAAACATATGATCAAACACTATTCCAGATAATTCTTGATGACAACTGATCAAAGGCAAAACATATGAACAAACATTAACTGAAATTACACCTTATATTATACAGATTGCAGTAAGATAGTCTATTAAATACAATCAACTTTCAGATTGTAATTACTTAATTGAAAATCACAATTCAAGAGTGAAATTGTATCTCTTGATTGTTTGCTTATGCAGAAGAAATGCTTTTGCTCCTTCATTATCCTCTAATTACAAACAAATCTATGTCGATTTCAACAAATTAAAATGAAAAGACCTTAAGAAATTACTCGCAGAAATTAAATGAAAATTGACTTACAATCTGCAAATTTGGAATGAAGAATTCAAAACATTATTTTTCCAATCTGCAACTTCAAAGAGAAATACACAGAGCCACAGAGGTGGGGCTACAATTACTAAGCATGCAAAACATCAACTTCGCAACCTGCTTTTTCTTATCTTATGAAGTTGAATTTACAATTATATTTGTCACTTATTAATCTATCTGTACTCATAAAAAAATATTTTGTAGTAATTTGTCACAATGTAGAGCTTTTAAATTTTATCTTTTCGTTTCTCTCTCCTAATAATTATCATATTAACTATAAATGATATTATTTAATTTTTTTATATTAAAAATATTTTTTATTAAATTAAAAAAAGATTCTACAAATGCAATTTGTAAAGAAGTAATTTTTTTATAAAATAATATTTTTTTTCTAAAAAATATCAAACTTTTAGAAACCACACAATTTTATTGTTTAAAAACTAATTTTTTTTAGAAAAACACAAAAAAATTAAACGAAAGTTTAAAAAATGATATTGTCATCTTATCACTCGTACGTTATGTCAATCAAATCTTATATCAAAATATCGTTTTATAATTCAATAATTATTATTAATAACTGTTTAATATATATTTATTTAATACGTGCAAATACACGGGGTACTAACATAATGTTATATCAACTAAAGTTACGTTAATCTTTTGTTAATGATATTTTGAACTTTAATTAGTTTTTACTTAATCATTCTTTAACCAACATATTTTTTATCTCCTTTTCTCTTCTTTTCTTCTTTTTTTATATTATTATGGTGGAGGGATACATTTTTTTTACATCCCAATCTTAGTAACTCTAAATTTTCTTTCTTTCTTTTTGGGTTTCATTACATTATATCGGGACAATGTTGCCTTTCACGTTGTTTGGTGTTGACCATCTTTCACCTCCGCACGTTATGTTTGCCGCATGTTATCTATTCTTTGTGCATTTGTCTTTGTTAGTGTTACATCTTAGTTGTCTTGGTTTACTTTTGTAATTCTTGTATTCTTGTTCTCCCTTTATGTAAATCTTGTATCTATGTAATCATCTCTCCTCTCATTATGGAGATACGAAGAGTTAACCTTTATGTAAATCTTGTATCTATGTAAGCAGCCCGGATTGGTTTGTGGATTCGGGTGCTTCCGACCACATGATCCCTTCAACAACCAATGTCTCCAATCTCACACCCTCCTTAGGTAACTCGTCTGTTACATTTGGGAATGGTCACTCTCTACCCATTTCTCATGTTGGTCATACCATAGTGGCGAATAAACTTCATTTGCATAATGTGTTGGTTGTCCCACATCTTACAAAACAATTGTTATCTATTAGCAAACTCACTCGTGATAATCATGTTGATGTTGTTTTATCTTAGCCCTAATTCTTCATTCATGATTGTCTAACCAAGGAGATCCTAGCCCAGGGCACATGTGAAGACGGTCTCTACGTTTTGAAGCCCGATCATCAAGCCTTTGTTTCTACTAAAACAACACCAAAGGCATCGTTTGAAGCTTGGCACTCCCACTTGGGACATATGCATTTTGCTACTATTAATGCATTACAAAAATTTAATCTTATTCATGTTTCTACATTTTTACCTAAACCGAGACTATGTTCTCCATGTCAACTCGCTAAAAGTCATAAATTAACATTTGAGTTGAATAATAAACGATCATTAAAACCATTAGATCTCATTCATTGTGACCTTTGGGGTCCATCACCAGTTACTTCACAAGAAACTATAGGTATTATGCCTCACGGTTTTGTTGGCTCTATCCGTTAAAACTAAAATAGGAGCTTTCTCATTATATTACCTATCTTCTTGAACCTTGTTTAAACTTAATTCTCCACCAAAATAAAAAATTTATCAATCTGATAATGGAACTGAATTTCTTAATCATAAGGTCCGGTCCCTGTTCGAGGCAAATGGTACTTTCCATCGTCTGTCATGTCCCTACACCCCGCAACAAAATAGACGTGTGGAATGTAAACATTAACAGATTGTGGAATCGGGTATGGCTATGCTCTTTCATGCGCAGCTTCCCCCTTCCTTTTAGGTTGATGCTTTTTCAACCGTAGTATACATTCTGCATGGATCCCCTTCCAACAACTTCCCCATGCATCACCTTGGAAACACCCTCCCACATGCACTCTCCACCTGAACCTCTCGACCCATCTTTGTCCATAAACCCCCTACACCTATACCTGACCCATCAACAACCATAGTTACCAGTGCCCCACCTGCATCACCAACAACCACCACCACTGGTATAGCTCCTCCCATTCCTACTACCCCTCCAATTCCGGTTCCTCCCCCGCTGCCAAACCCCTCTCATCCGATGATTACCCGTGCGAAGTCCGGTATCTTCAAACCAAAACACCATGCTGACTTCTCACAACTTACTGCCCATACGTTTCATTCTGCATTACTTGTCACTAAAGACCCTAAAACCTACCCTTTAGCTGCCAAAGATCCAAAGTGGATATTGGCCATGCACAAAGAGCTTGAGGCTCTACACTCTAACAAAACATGGGTTCTTGTTTCGAGCCACCAAATTGTCATATTGTTAGGTGCAAGTGGTTATATCGGACAAAATTCTTCCATCGATCGTTACAAGGCACACCTTGTGGCGCAGGGCTTCAGTCAAGCTCCGGGTCTTGACTATTCTCACACGTTTAGCCCCGTCGTCAAAGCGTCTACTCTACGGATCATTCTATCTCTTGCTGTTCTAAATAACTGGAAATTGCACCAATTAGACGTCAATAATTCCTTCTTACATGGTCAACTAAATGAGTGTGTGTATATGGAGCAACCTCCCGGTTTGTGGATCCTCAATATCCAAACCATGTCTGTAAGATGAACAAGGCCCTTTATGGTCTCAAACAGGCACCACGTGCGTGGTTCTATCGGGTAAGTAACTTCCTTTTGTCTAATGGGTTCGCTTGCAGTTGTGCAGATACTTCACTGTTTGTGTTAAAAAAGGATTCATGCATTATGTACTTATTAGTTTATGTGGATGATTTAGTTCTCACGGGCAATTAATCTTCTGTTCTCGCTGCATTTATCAAACGTCAACATCAAGAATTTGCTATTAAGGACTTGGGTGCTTTGAATAATTTTTTGGGTTTGGAAGTGTCCTATCCAGACTCTGGCTTGTTCTTAAGTCAAACAAAATATGCTAAAGAGGTTTTGGAATGGGCCAATATGAATGATGCTAAACCAGCATTCACCCCATTGGCCTCCAACATGGTGTTCACTTCTACTGGAGTTGCCTACCCCGATCCGGCTTATTATCGGTGCTCTCCAATATTTAACAATCACTAGACCTGATATCGCATATGCTGTGAATCAAGTGAGTCAATACCTTCATGCTCCAACCAATGATCATTTTCAGGCAGTCAAGCGAATACCTTGGTATGTTAAGGGAACTGTGACGTATGGGCTAACATTTTCCAAGCATTCTCAACCGTCACTTCTCGGGTACTCTGATGCCGACTGGGCTCGATGTCTTGAGACACGTTGTTCAACATATGGCTACTCCATCTTCTTAGGGGGAAATCTTGTTTCATGGTCCGCTAAAAAGCAACCGACTGTGTCTCGATCGAGTTGTGAGTCAGAGTACCGTGCCATGGCTAACACTGTTGCTGAGCTTATCAGGGTAACTCATCTGCTCCGTGAGCTTCATGCCCTGCCATCTGTTCGACCGACTTTACTTTGTGACAATCGCATCGCTCAATTAATAATACAGAACCCCATCTCACATAAAAGGATGAAACATATCGAATTGGATCATCATTTCATTCGGGAGCATATGTCTTCTAGGAGGCTTCATACTATGTTCATACCTTTCAAGCTGCAGGTGGCTGGCATTTTTACCAAAATTCTACCGAGACCTCAATTTGAGGTATTCAGTAGTATGTTACGTCTCGGTTCGCCCCCATTCCGCTTGCGGGGGATGTTAGTGTTACATCTTAGTTATCTTGGTTTACTTTTGTAATTCTTGTATTCTTGTTCTCTCTTTATGTAAATCTTGTATCTATATAATCATCTCTCCTCTCATTGTGGAGATATGAAGAGTTAACCTTTAATAGTCTTCTTGTATGTCAACGATTGTTTTGGTTTTGTTTTGATTTTGAACCGATGTGTCTTCAGGTTTGGTGAGTTTTTTTTGAATTTTGATTGTCTTTTGTTTGTGGTCTGCTAGGTAGAGGTGTACAAACCCATTTTTTTCCTCAAATTGTTTCAATTTTTAAATAGACCGTTTTTTTGTTTTGTTATCAAAGCAGATTTTTTTCCAAACTGGTTCCGTTTATAAACCGATTTTCTAAGTAAATACTCAAACCCCTCAAACCAATTTGTGATTTTGAAACTGTGTTTTTTTAACCGGTTTTTTCCAGTTTGATTGGATTTTATTTTTGAATTGGTCTTAAAATCGATTTTGAATGTCGGGCTACCAAATCGACGCTTCGAATTTTACTAGAACCGGTTTGGCTAAAATAGTTGTTATAATTTTTTTGGCCGGTTTTCTTTCCGAAGAAGGTTTTTTAACCACATCTACAGTTAGGTAGGCCGTTGTTTGTAGCGGATATAGTTCTTATACCTCAGTTTGCATGTATTTCGATGCTACTTGAAAATTTTTCCATTAATAAAAAATAAACAAGACTAAATTAAAATAACATTTCATTTCCCAAGTCCATCCACAACATTGTGACATATTAAGTTTTTGGTCCTTTAAAATCAGTTAATTGATCTAGAACCTAAAAGTAAACAAGTTATACAACAAAATAAGCAAGTTAAATATAATTAAAAAAACAGGTTATATATATTAAAAAATAAACATGTCCATATAAAAAAAATCTTTAAAAATCAAGTTCCTCGTTAATTGCTGAGGTTTGGGTCTCTAAAACAAAATATTCATGCTTTCGCTATCCATTGATCCAAAGTTTGCTTTTATATTTTAATTTTTCCATTCTCTTGTGGAGGTGTGGCACCTCTTCCTCCATTTCTTCATTTTCTTGAGTGTGTAGCACGAATGCGTCATTTGAAATGGCTTGAAAGTTGTCGGGTCTACGACATTGTTTAAAGTCTCGTTGATCTTTCGATTATTGAAATCATTTTATATGTTGTGAGAACTTGAAATGCCCAATTTGGTTATATTAGAGTAAACATATGCACAAATGAGCTGTAGTGAATGAGAGTCCTCTAAGTGTGGGAGGAGAGAAAGCGTGTGTGATGATGTGTATATTGTGGTTTAAAAGGTTATACATTTAGTGAATGAGTTAAGTCACTTAAATAATGAGTATTTTTATCTTTAGATGAGAATTGACTAAGAGTTACTGAAAAATTAAAAAAAAAAGAATACGCCTACATGAAATGAATGAGTTGACTCGCTTGAATGACGACATATTTTCCAGCTAATCAAAACGAGTCGTGAACAACTAGACTCCAGCGTAGTGTCGTGGCTTTTGGTACGGGTCGACTCAAAGCAAAGTGGGGTGTTACACAGTTGCCACACGAAAATAAAACTATAAATTCAGGTGTACTTGAAGATTTATTGAATATGATGTGAAAAAACAATTTATTAACCACATAGCTGAAGACATGTTGCATGTCTAAAGGACTTGATTTCACATATGCACATTTATTAGTATAGTTAAATTTTTTTTCGGATCATTGAGTATGATTCAACCAAGGTTTAGGATATATGCATATCCTGTCAAATGTAATACGGACGCCGTCTTTTATACGGCCCGTAATGCAAAAGGTAATTCAAACAATTTTGTCCCCACGACCTGTTATTCATATAAGGGGCTGTTAAAAGATGCATGCAATGAACCTCTCAAGCCGTGACCGTATTACTTAATAATTCGTATATCTTGTCTCTTACGAACCGTTTATTTTTTCTAAAAACAATGATGTGCAATATTTATTACTTGGTATTCGTGTTTTTATGTTTTTATAATAACATGTCGAGACATACTATACCTCTATGAATTATTTGATGTGATTTATGATCTATATAAACGAACATATGTTATTTGTTTTGTCAGGTGAGTTTGAAACAAAATAAAAAAATGTCTTCTTTCGGGAGTTATAGAAGGCGTCAAAATGAGTTATCTTCTAACACACATGTTATTATTGAGATCATTTCAGAACAAATAGATAATCATTATTCACAAAATGACAAGAAATAGTCCTGAAATATTATGTTGTTTTTGCCTAATGAACATGCTTAGTCATTTAGGGTGTATTATATGAGTGTTATGGATCTCAACTTAGATTTTTGAGGTGGCCTACCAGGAAACATGGCTTTATGTTTAAATGTAAGTTTTTAAATGTATAATTATCAGATTCATTTTTTAAAATTATAAAAATATTCTTTTTATTTTGCAGCATGTTTCGGGATGTACAAATAGGCTGATTATCTGGCAATTAGAAGAAATACAAAGAACATACGAGTTGTGGTTTATGATCGTTAGATGATTCTCCTATGTGAGTGAGTTAACTTAATACACATGGGAACCAATAATGGTGATGAATATGCAGACGTGAGCACCAAACTATTTCCTCCGTTATGGGAAGTTGAAACGGTAATGTTATTTTCATGTTATCTATTTTAAACCAAATAATAAAATATAATTGTGATTTAATTTTTTTGAAAATTGCACATACCAAAGGCAACACTTTAGACAAGAAGAAATTGTTGAATTAGTAGTGTTCGGTGAAACTATATGGCCGTCTAACGGGGATCATATTGGTCGAGACTAAGGAATTGTAATTTGTAAGTTATTACGTAGGATGGCACAAAATAGATACACATATTGGCAAGAAGTTAATTTACAAGATGTTATTCAATTATTTAGGATGGTTCAAAACATATCTAAGTTGTTCAAACACCCATCTGAATTTGACTTCACACTCAAAATCAATACATGCATGAACAATAGAAAATGATTTTAGGGTTGATGTCACACAGTCCATTTGAACAAATGACATTTTGTACATGTTGGTTTTACATGTCGCGACTATTATCGACAAATGGGGGTAGGCGCGATATATAGTGTAAGACATGAGTTGGATAAAAAAAAACTCTGCCTACTGTAGTTGTGGGTTCATATATGTGATGGGTATAAATATATTTATGTTGTTATAGTATAAAAAAACCTAATTAGAGTTTCGCCGATTCTGCTTGACTTTTTGATTTTTGTGCGGACATTATATACGGTTCTTAAGTCGGACACGTTGTTGGGATTCTATTCCCTTAATGTCCCTAGAAAGTTATGAGGCTCAATATTTTGGTCTCTTAGTTGTTTTACCATACCAAGCTTTTTTTAATAAGTCTCATTCTGTATGTATGCCCCTTGAGATGTTCGTCAAGTTCGTGGTTATGTGTATCATCTGCAATAACTATTATCTAGTCATTTTTTAATTCGTACTTCCTCTCTAATTGGAATTATTGACAATTTATTCTTCTTGTGCCCATTTTTTAAATGTGAGTGCTCTTTTGAATACTCATAACATTTTAATCATATTTTCACGACCAAACCACTTGTATTTCTTTTGGATCGTTTTGTGAAAAGATGATAGATATTTTCTTGACCGATATTAGTTGTTCAATAAACCAATTCATCACTAGATGAAAAAACCTAAAAGTTTTAAATAATATAATTAGTTATTAGTAAATATAAGAAAAAGTAAAAATAACTTAGGTAGTAATCTTATTCATGTTCTATAACCCTTTCTTTTTAGAACCATCATCATCGTTATCCCTGCTACTATCACCGCCATCATCGCTATCGTCATCATCGTCATATTTGGACGCATATTGTCCGTAATTGTTACAACCCTTTTCAGCGTAATAGCTATAACTCTCTCGTTGCAGTAATAGTTAGAATTAGAGTCGAATATATAGATGATATCCTATATTGACATCGTGAATGTGATGTTTTTTTTATCATGTAAAGAAATGAAATGAATATAAAATTTATCAATTAAATGAATTAAAATAATGGTTTTTATAGTATATGATAAAGAATATTAATAATAAGAAATATTATATCGTATCAAATAATGTAATAAATATAAAATTACATCGTAATCGATGAATATTATATCGTATCAATTAAATAAAATTATAAATAGAAATTTCAAACCGCTAAAAACACAATTTAGTAAACCTTCTGGCTTACATGAAACATATTACATCAAGTTATACTTTATCCTATAACTTTTTCATATTAGAAAGCATCATATCTCTCAAATGAATTTATCTAGGGGCTCATATGCGTATGCCATAATAGTTAATATATAAAATGTTAATATAACTCATAAACTATTAGTATAACGATATGATATTCGTCCCTCATAAAAAGTAAATTCAAATCTTTGTAGATGCAACGTTAGATAGAATAAGTGTTGTAAAAGTTGTTCAAAAAAATATAAAAATTCATCGTAATATATATAACTAGTTTTATACCCGTATGGTGGCCGGATACTTTAATTTCATAATGTAATTATCATATTGAATAGCATTAGAAATAAAATTCACTTTGTTTACGATCAAAATACAACTTGTTAACATAAATGGTCAGTAGATGACACATTATCATAAGGCAACCACCAAGTAATGATAACCAAGTAATGATAACCAAGTAATGATAAGAAGTAATTGTTAACCAAGGTATAACATAACAAAGTAAATACTTAGGGCAAAAATGTAAAATGAATATGTTAATTAACATGCATGTATGGTAGATAATGCACAAGATGCGTGGAATGGTTCGGGACCTACAAATGTTATTTTAAATCACTTTAGCTTCCGCATAGTACTCCTATGTCACAACCCTGTCAAAACCTTATAAAGTCTGACACGTACAAATCATCAAACGTAACTGAATCTCATACATTTGACCACCTAACATTTAAATTCTAATTTTTCGGGACGAAAATTCTTTCAACAAGGGTATGATGTGACAACCCGAGTTTTCTTGTTAACACAGTTTCCGTTATCTAGCCTTTCTCCGTTTATCGTAAAGTAATCTATAATATTATTACTCAAGGATAATAATAAGTATTGTTAACATGATTATTATTAAAATTAGTTGACCTTAACCTAGCCTATAACTAACTAAACTAATTAAGTTATCAAACTTAATAAGTGTCAACCCATCTAAAACTTAAATCCTTTAAAAACTACCGTATCCCTCCCCATCAAACCCTCTCTGTAACCCTACTAGTTGCTACTGCCGTTTTTGTCTTCGAGAGCACCGTCTACAACCGTCGACCCCTTCCCCAACGCAAGCTTTATCCGACAGTCTTTTGCGTTTGTCTCTAGCCTCCGGTGGCCTCCAGTTCACGCGACGGTTCTCTTTCGGCCTCCGAAGAAATCGAACCACATCATAATCAACAACCCGCTCGGCGACAGCGAACGACGATCGAATTTGAACCGCATCTCATTCAGTATGGTTCTTTTCTCGTTACCTCTCGTTTGGAGTATTTCGGTTTCGGTTACGGTTTCAATTGTCGGTTCGTTACGGGTTGCGTTAATCAGTTACATACATGTTCTGCGTGTTCTTGAATGTGTTTGAAGGATCTTCGATGTATTCGTGCATACATAATTGTTTCTGCA
>BJCM01063069.1:0-15033 GCA_018326385.1 Flaveria bidentis | reverse complement strand
ATTCAATACTCAAGGCTTATTATGCAATATGCGAATGAATGAAACATACATGAAGGCTGCTTTATATAGACAACATTACAACGGAAAACAACTGAAATCCTACAATTGTGGATCACATAAACTTATTCAACTTAACCTAACGTAAACATAAGGAAGTAGTAAATGAGCCTTGAATATCGGATGACCAACAACCTGCACGTGCACGAGGGGTTTGAATCATATTTCAACAGTTTCATGCTCGTAGTGTGTATATAGCCATATAAATTGAAGTGGATATGCATGAAAGCCCAAATCTTGTTACTAAAAGCATCGGCAATGCACCTTCTTGCACTTAGCTAGGGGGAAGAAATTAAGAGGGAGTGAGCAGCAATAGATCGATATGCTGCTGAGCGCTGACATGGCGAGGGGAGATACAGGTTACGGTTTACGGTCTGTACGTATACGTATACGTATACATATATGTAAATGTGTATATTATATAAAATAATTAGGAGGCCCTAGAAAAGTTATTTAACTTTTTACTTATAACCCTTTGGCTGGCCTCCTTTGAATTTACAACAAATAATCAATAATGTCGTCTGAAATGCTTTAAAAGCTAGCCCCCAGTGTCCCGCTTACCCGTATTCAGAACACACAAAAGATCGAGCCATGGATGCAGTGGCTACAACACAGATAAAGAAATTAACCACATGTCATACTCATACCCTTTCCAGCACAAAGCCACGTAAAAGCCATGCTCAAACTAGCAGAGCTTCTTCACCACAAGGGACTCCAGATAACCTTCGTCAACACAGACTTTGTCCACAAGCGCTTTCTTGAATCAGCAGGCCCACACAGCCTAGACGGGGCGCCTGGGTTCCGGTTCGAAACCATTCCTGATGGTGTTACTCGCAGTCCTGAAGCGAGCATGGCCACCACCAGAGAACTCGTCTTGCAATCAATAGAAACCAACTTCTTGGCTCCTTTCATTGACCTTCTAACCAAGCTTTCGAATAATGCTCCTACTTGTATCATCTCTGATGGGTTCATGTCGGCTTTCACCATCGATGCTGCACAAAAGCTTGGAATCCCGGTGATGATGTATTGGACGCTTGCAGCCTGTGGCTTCATGGGCTTTTACCAAATCCAATCACTCATCGACAAAGGACTTGCACCACTTAAAGGTTACAAGCTTATTCTTTGCATTTTAGTCTCATACGCACCACAGTTCAACAAATATATATATATATATGTTCTTTCTCGATCTGCTCTTTGTGGGGATTTTTATAAGCAATAACTTTTTGTCACGTTTATAGGCAAATAAAAAGATAAAAGCATGAAATTTTGTGAACTAAATATAAAGACTTCAAAGTGGAAGAAGATGAGTGGGTGTAAGACAAAGTACAAACTCTCATTTATTAATATGATAGCTAGCTCTTGTTACCTCTATCTCATGTGGTATATGCTTGTGCGATGTATATAATAAAGCCCATTTAAAGTTTAAGTGGTGAAGTGTACTTTGAGGTCAAGGATTTGAAGCCCCGTTTATGATGGATTTATGAGTTTGTGTAAATAATAATAACGTAAATGTTTTAAAGAATAGTATATGTTTGTTTTGATGAATTGATAATTAGGCATAAACAATTATATATTTCGTTATTATTTGTTCGAACGTTACAAATTTAGTCTTTCACGTGAATGAACGGTACAGTTTCAACTACTTTTATTTTTGTAGAATAATGTATGAGTAGTTTTTTTTTAGAATGATGTATGAGTACTTTCTTAAAGAGGAATCAAAAAGTAAATTTCAACTAATCATTAAGGGATTAGACAATAGGTTGGATTTTATAATGTTCTCTAAAGAAGCTCCCCGAAGGTCTCTTAAAATTTCACATCGTATTTTGCACACTTTTGACGAGTTGGAGGCTAGTATTATCAAAGCTTTGTCATCGCTATATGCTCACATTTACACCGTTGGCCCACTACAACTACTTCTTGATCAAATACCGGACGAGAAAAAGGAACATGGAGTTTCGAGTTTACATGGATATAGTTTAGTGAAAGAAGAACCAGAGTGCTTCCAGTGGCTTCAGACTAAGGAACCAAATTCCGTCATTTATGTAAATTTTGGGAGTACAACGGTAATGTCTTTAGAACAGCTGATAGAGTTTGGTTGGGGACTTGCTGATAGCAACCACTATTTTCTTTGGATAATCCGATCTAACTTGGTGAAAGGGGAATCTATCGTTTTGCCACATGACTTAGAGGAACATGTAAATAAGAGAGGCTTCATTGCAAGTTGGTGTTCACAAGAAAAGGTATTGAACCATCCTTCAGTTGGAGGGTTCTTGACTCATTGTGGGTGGGGATCCACCATTGAGAGCTTGTCAGCTGGAGTGCCGATGATATGTTGGCTTTATTCATGGGACCAGCTGATCAACTGTAGGTATATATGCAATGAATGGGAGGTTGGACTGGAGATGGGGAATAAAGTGAAACAAGATGAAGTTAAGAGACTTGTACAAGACTTGATGGGAGAACAAGGTCACAAAATGAGGAACAAGAGCATTGAGTGGAAGGAAAAAGCCAAAGTTGCAACCGGTCCCAATGGTTCATCATTTCTGAATGTCGACAACATTGTCAAGGAAATCATGAGGCAAAACACTAGAAGTTAACCATGTACCTTATTCTCCTCTTTTGTTGATTTGATGCCGATCGATTCTATCAACTAAGACATTATAAAATAATATAAATGAATGTAACCTACTATGTAGTAAAATGTGGTTTAACTCTCTTCGGTGGAGGTATAATGTATTTGGTAGAAATGACACTTTTCATTGAATAAATTATTGTTCATGTTCTTGTCTCTTAACAAGATTAGACATGAATATAAAAGTATGATCGGTGGTTTTATTCGTCATAGCTGGTTCGGTCTGATCCGGTTTTTAAAATAATGATTAGTATTTCAACTTTATATATACTTATGCTCATTTAGTATGGTCGGGGGTTTATTCGCCATACCACGTGTCACAAGCCAAGAAAATTTTCTCTTTTTATTTTTTTGGGTTTTTTTTCTAATTTCTTTGGTGTTTGTACATTAATTTTTTGGTTAGACACCCCAAGTTTGAGTTTTTATTTATTTTTTCTTTTACATATTTTTTTTCCTTTCAATATTTTTTAATATTATTAATTCACAGCATACGAGACATGATATTGTTTTATGTGTACATTTCAATCTTCTATACATTTCTTTATACATTTAACTATATAAGTCTGCTTTGCGTTGTGACGTGCGGCGATACCGCGATGCACGAACGTCATTTCTTGTTCAAAAGTTCAAAACTGCTTCTTAATTTATAAAAAAAATAAAAATACTACAGCCGCCATAAATGATAAATCTACTAGAATATTCGTTGCTTTTTGATTAAAGGAACTGAAATATAGTTTTACAATAAGAGGAGTATGTAAAATTGAATTTGAACACAAATCAATTAAAAAAGTTACTAATAATTCAATGACTACTTGTTATTTAATGATTGAATTTTAAACACACTCCTTTTTTAAAGGTCGGGTTTTCCAACAATCTTCGTTACTCAAGTAATTAAGAAATTAAGATAAATTTCAAAAGAAAACTTATTTTAGAAAAAAAAAAACTTCCTGACCCAGTTTAAAAACTCTTTTAGTTTTTCTTTTAATCATCGGTAAAACTCTCCACCTATTTTAAAAAAAAAAATCATGAGCTATTTAATCTCGACCACTTAAAAGTTAAAAGAGGATATTTAATACTTTGACTACAAACACTTGAAAGCTAAAAGCATGTGGATAAGAAACCGTGTCAACATTGTCTTCTGATCAAATGCTATATATATTACGATAACAGACGCCCCCTCCCTCCTACAGTCCTACGTTATCGGTATTCAGAACCCACAAACGACTCATGGACACCGAGAATAAACCACACGTTGTCTTCATACCATTTCCAGACCAAAGCCACATAAAAGCAATGCTCAAACTAGCAGAGCTTCTCCACCACAAAGGACTCCACATAACCTTCATCAACACAGACTTCATCCACAACCGTTTTCTCGAGTCCGCGGGCCCGCACCGCCTCGACGGGGCGCCCGGGTTCCGGTTCGAGACCATTCCCGATGGCGTCTCTCGCGGTACGGGCGCGAGCATAGAAAAAACAAGAGAAGTGCTTATGCATTCCCTTGAAACCAACTTCTTGGATCGTTTTGTTGAAGTTATAAGTAAACTACCGAAGGCTCCTAGTTGTATTATATCTGATGGGTTCATGTCGGTTTGCACTATCGGTGCTGCACAAAAGCTTGGGGTCCCGATCATGATGTACTGGACACTTGCTGCCTGTGGGTACATGGGGTTTTACCAAATTCAAAATCTCATCGAGAAAGAGTATGCACCGCTAAAAGGTTAGTATTTTATTAATTTGCATAGGTTCTACTCTCAACTGGAAAACAAATCAAATTATTATGGTTTAATTAATTCTTCCATGATTTAAAATCAGACCGACTATATATATATTTATATACTATTGATTCGTATATTTTGAAAACAACGCTACATGGGGATAATACAATAATAAAACGTCACATGTATATTCGGTATACAAGAGAACAGTAGTAGTAGTTTAATTATTATTTGTAAACGAGTTCTAGATCAACTGGTTTAGGAGAAGTCACCCTATGACTTTCCAAAGTGAAAGTTATGGGTTGGAGTCTTACTGTGTGCAATATGCTTCTAGTGGACCAAGGGTTTTACCATAGTGGATCTTTAGGTGGTGGGTTTTCCTTTGGAATGGTGGGCGAGCCGGGTCACCAACGCTGTCTGTGTTCGCGGGCGTGGATGACCTTTCGTCATTGGGTTTACCCGGGTGACCGGGCTTAAAAATTATTCGTTGGTCGTTCAAAAAAAAGTTTAATTATTCTGTAAATATTAAAAGGATCACAATCTATATATTTTATATATGTACCTACTTAATTAGAACAGTTTAAATTTTCATTTCAAAATGGTAAGTTTTTGTGCTTTTGTAAGTTGATGAAAACAAAGTGCTTTACAATATTTCACTCTATGTGCAGACGAAAGTTACTTTACAAATGGGTATTTAGACACAAGAATCGATTGGGTTCCAGGAATGAAAGACATTCGTCTTAAGGATTTCCCAATGGCTTGGAGCACTAACCTCGATGACAAACTTCTTATGTATTGTAAGGAAGCTCCCCAAAGGTCTGATAAAGTTTCACATCATATTTTCCACACATTCGATGAGTTGGAGCCTAGTATTATCAAAGCTTTGTCGTCGATGTATGAACATGTCTACACAATTGGCCCACTACAACTACTTCTTGATCAGATACCTGATAAAAGAAAGCAATCTGGAGTCGGATCATACAGTTTAGTGAAAGAAGAACCAGAGTGCTTCCAGTGGCTTCAGACTAAGGAACCAAATTCCGTCATTTATGTAAATTTTGGGAGTACAACGCTAATGTCTTTAGAACAGCTGATAGAGTTTGGTTGGGGACTTGCTAATAGCAACCATTATTTCCTTTGGATAATCCGATCTAACTTGGTGATAGGGGAATCTATAGTTTGGCCTCTTGAATTAGAGGAGCGTATAAAAAAGAGAGGTTTTATTGCAAGTTGGTGTTCACAAGAAAAGGTCTTGAACCACCCTTCGGTTGGAGGGTTCTTGACTCATTGTGGGTGGGGATCCACCATCGAGAGCTTGTCAGCTGGGGTGCCGATGATATGTTGGCCTTATTTTTGGGACCAACGGACGAATTGTAGGTATATATGTAAGGAGTGGGAGGTTGGATTGGAAATTGGGAATGAAGCGAAACGAGATGAAGTTAGGAGGCTTGTACAAGAGTTGATGGGAGAAGGGGGTGACAAAATGAGGAAGAAGGCCATAGAGTGGAAGGAAAAAGCTAGTATTGCAACTAGTCCTAAGGGTTCATCTTCTTTGAATGTGGACAACATTGTCAAAGAAATTATAATGCAAGACACTAGGAATTAGGTCATTCATCAACCTTAAAACTTATGTTTTCTATTTTAATTATGTGTAGCAGTGTATTTTATTATTCTTGCACGTTTAGTTTAGTTGGACACCAATTGTCTCAGCTTAAAATTTTGGAAAGTAAAACAATATATATGTAACCTATTATGTGATAAATAATGTGTGGTTTAATTCTCTTTGATGGAGGCTTAATGTGTATTAATGTGAAAACTGGTAATGAAATCCCCCGCGTTGCGGGCGGGTTGTTTTACGTTGACGGCAAATCAAATTTTAAGTGTCCAAAGTCCTAAGTAACACTTGTGTTCTACAATCGTGATAACGGTCTTATAGAATGTTTAAATGGTTACATAAAATAGTCTTTAGCTCTTTGCATTGTGTTCGAACAATGTATTAGGTGTGTTAAAACACTAATAATCCTTAGCTTAAGTGTTTAATATGAAATATCTCAAGACATGTAAATATGTGAAGGTCTTAGCTTTTTAAACACTATTAATCAAAGGTAATATATTTTATCGACGAGATAATATATTAGATGGTGCATGAATTTTTCTACATCATTTAATGATTTAATCCATAGTTGAAGAAAGATGATTATATGAGGATCGAGGGTATAATGATAAAAAATTAATCGGCTTTAGTCTGCAAAATACTATTGTTTTACAATGATATCAATCATTCAGCTGCCGTCTTTTAACCCTTTTCATCAGGAATAATAGTTTTGTTTTACTAGAAAAGCTAAACACACCAGCCCCAAAGTTAACGACACCATATTACATCCATAATACAAAGATACAAAACTAACGTTTAAGTAAATAAGTCATCTTTCACCTACCGTTCAATTTTTTTCTACTAATAATTAGCCGTCCACTACGACCATATATATATATATATCAACCTCCATTGATATCTGAAAGAAGCAAATCAGACTCACAAAAATGAATACAACTGAGAAGAAGCCTCATGTTATCTTCATCCCACTACCTGCACAAAGTCACATGAAGGCCATGCTTAAACTAGCAGTGATTCTTCACCATAAGGGACTCCAAATAACCTTTGTTAACACAGAGTACATCCACAAGCGTTTGCTCAAATCTGGTGGTCTCCATTGCCTCGATGGTTCATCTGGTTTCAGATTTGAAACGATCCCTGATAGCATTCCTCGTGAATCCGAAGACGACGATGGGTCAGAACTACTGCTGCAGCATGTTGAAACCACATTCTTGACTCCTTTTCTTGATCTTGCTACCAGACTTGAAACTGCTCCTACTTGTATCATCTCTGATGGTTTTATGTCGGTTTTCACGGTTGACGCGGGACGACAACTCGGAATCCCTGTGATGCTGTACTGGACGTTTGCTGCTTGTGGATTCATGGGTCTTTACCATATTCAAACGCTCGTAGAGAAAGGACTAGCGCCACTTAAAGGTTTGTGTTTTTACGAAGATAAGATGAAATAGTACATATAATAATTAGACTCTGTTGTACGCTTTTAAAATCACTCAAATCATAACCTCTTTATTATACTAGAGAATCACTAAAAGGACATTTTGATCAGAATTTAAGGTAAAATAGATATTGGGTTTCGATCCAGCAGCAGTTACATGTTGTCTGTTCTTAATGTTCTTAATGGTTTTTTAGACTAAATTCACTTTTTTTTATTGTATTCTTTTTCTGTGCCGGATAAATTAGTCTAGCTACTTTGTTGGTTAAGCTTTTTTTGCCGGTTTATGTATATTTGAGTGGAATAAAACCCAGTATATGTTTTGGATTGAAACTTGATCAGGATTTACATTTTGGTGCTTTTCACAATCATACATACTAACATATTTCACTTTCATTTAGGTTTATTATTTACAAGATTCGTTTTTTTTAGTTCTTGTTTTTCATATTTCTTGTCATTTCTCATAATTTATATAATCCTCTTCTATATTTTTTATATCTACGGAATGTAATACTAGTGGGGTTTGTGTATACAGATGAGAGTTACTTGACCAATGGGTATCTAGATACTATCGTTGATTGGATCCCTGAAACGAATGAAATCAGGCTAAAGGATTTTAATAGTGTTTGGCGGACCACAAACCCGGAGGACAAACAATTTACATTTTGTATGAATGCTATACAACAATCCCATAATGTTTCACACATAATCTTGCACACTTTTGATGATTTGGAGGCTAGTATTGTCGATGCAATCAGGTCAATGTATCCTAAAGTTTACACGGTTGGACCACTACAACTACTTCTTAAGCAGACACTAGAAAAAGAGAAACAAAGTGAAATGTTGAATTTTAATGCATATAGCTTGTGGAAAGAAGAATCAAAGTGTTTGCAATGGCTCCAATCCAAGGAACCAAACTCTGTCATCTATGTGAATTTTGGGAGTCATACTGTGATGGCTTTGCAAGATGTTATTGAATTTGGTTGGGGACTTATTAATAGCAACCACTATTTCCTTTGGATAATTAGACCTGATTTGGTAGTAGGTGAATCGACAACATTACCTTTGGAATTTGAGGAGCATGTAAAAAAGAGAGGTTTTATAACAAGCTGGTGTCCACAAGAGAAGGTACTAAACCACCCTGCGGTTGGAGGGTTCTTGACTCATTGTGGTTGGGGATCCACCATTGAAAGCTTGTCCGCCGGGGTACCGATGATATGTTGGCCATACTTGTGGGACCAATGGACCAATTGTAGGTTTATATGCAAGGAATGGAAGGTTGGATTGGAGATGGGAAAGGATGTGAAAAGGGAGGAAGTTAAAGTTCTTATACAAGAGTTGATGGGAGATGGAGGTGATCAAAAGAGGATCAAAGCCAAGGAGTGGCAAGAAAAGGCTCGTGTAGCAACCGGCCCTAATGGTTCATCGACTTTGAATGTAAACAACCTTTTGGAGGAGATACTTAAGCTATCAAGGAATTAAACACATCTAGGATCAAAATATGTATTATCAATGCAAATCTACAATTGAAATGGTGATGCAAATTTCTAAATTTCCTATAAGTCTCTTTTAGGTATTCTAGAGTTCCTATTGGTTTGACATTCAATCATGTTACATCATTTCGTCCTTAAAGATGTATCTTCGATTATAAAAACCGTCTAAATATTAACTACTATAGTGTGTGTAAATGGTAAATTTATATAATATTAATTATCAACTTTGATATTTTAATGGTTGTATTTTGTTGTTTAGTGGGTTGTACTCACATTTGTATTTTTCTTAAACTTTAACTTTTTTATTTTAATCTACTACTTTTATTTTTTTTACAATTTAACCCTAAAGTATTTTTTTCATCTTTAATCCCCATACTTTTTATATTATACATTTTATTTTATTTTGCATCTCGGTCTAAATTTTGCGAGTAACACACCGCAACATGTTTGTGTGATTAAACATTTCTACCCCTATCTTTTCCAGTTTAAGACCATTTCGCAACACGTTGATTTTAAGTTCACTTACTTATTATTTTATATATATTACATTTGCTTACGTGGTTTAAAGTTTTTATATTTACTTTTTGTTTGATTTTATTCTCTTTATTTTTAATTTTTTTTTAATATGAGCTTTTTTAGTTTTTGTGATCACTTGCGGTTGTGTGCTATTAGTGACACTTGACACAGTTTACACCCTCTGTACCGCAGAGGACTTAATACTAGTTTTAGCTAATTCCTTTTCAACTATCTATTTAATTATCAATATCATAGAATCCGTAGTATTGCATTAGCACCCGCAAACATAGTTTGAATACATTAAAAGAAAAAATAACCTATTTCAAATAATTATATCATTAGAAGAAACTCTATTACTCGATCATAAAGTTTTGTTATTATATATCTAGATATTTACAAAGGTAATTAAGTAATTTAATATTTTTTCTTTCTATTTGGGCAAGTAAACGTCCAACTTGTAACTACTATCGTCGTTTTATGGTTGTTTTCGTACTATATCGCCTAATTAATTATTACCACTATGATAAAAGTCGTTAAAAGAAATTAAGGAAAATAAGAGAAACTAAGCTAAGTTGCATGATTTGATTTAATTTATTTTTCTTATGCGAATTAGCTCATACAAATTAGTTAGAAAAGCTAGTATGATTTTGCCTTACACGTACCTAGAAAGTCAAATTGTATAATTCTGAAAATTAGGGACTTAATAGTTAAAATTTCCGTGCAATAGTTTATTAACACCAAAGTATCAAGAAGTTGATGCATCGGGTCATTAGTCATGGAGACTATTAGAGATATTTGTTTTTACGTAAAAGAAGTTGAAAACTTTACCTTGCTAACCATTTTTTATCTTTCATGGTTAATATTTTTTTAGACAATAATATTTTTTTAACGACCATTTTTTCCGGATGATTTAATCCATAGTAGAAGAAAGATGATAATTTATATAATACTAATTATCAATTTTGGTATGTTTAGTGAGTAGTATTATGTGTTTAGTGGGTTGTACTTACTTTTGTTTTTTTCTTAAACTCTAACACTTTTTTTTATTTTAACCTACTACATTTATATTTTTTACAATTTAACCCTAATATTTTTTTTATCTTTGATCCCCCACAGTTTTCATATTATACATTTTTTTCTAGTTTCCATCTAAATTTTTAGTAACACATCACATCACGTGTGTGTGATTCAACATTTTTACCTTTATTTTGTTTTTCAGTTTAACGAATTTGTTCCAACGCACGAGTTCTAGATTGATTTACTTATTGTTTTACATGTTTTGCGTTTAGCTTACGTCGTTGAACGCTTTTATGCTAATTTTTCGTTTGATTTTATTCTCTTCGTTTTTTATTACCTTTTAAATACGAGTTTTTTCAGTGTGGTAGTCACTTACGATTGTGTGATATTAATGACACTTAACACGGTTTTACGCCCGGTTATAACGCTGATGCTTAATATTAATTAAAAATAATTACAATCACGTTGATACCAATCGTCGTGGTCATTATGATTAATGGATATTACTTTTGTTTTACTATAAAATCTAAACACAACAGCCGCTAAGATTATGACAACGTGGTACATTCACAATTCAACACAGAATAAAATTAAAAAAAGTCGAGTCATCTTTCACATACCTTTTATTTTTTGTATCAATTAGCCGTCAACCAAGACCATATATGATATATATATCAACCTCCATTGATAACACACTCACAAAAATGAATACTACTGAGAAGAAGCCTCATGTTATCTTCATCCCACTACCTGCACAAAGTCACATCAAGGCCATGCTTAAACTAGCAGTAATTCTTCACCATAAGGGACTCCAAATAACCTTTGTTAACACAGAGTACACCCACAAGCGTTTGCTCAAATCCGGTGGTCTCCATTGCCTCGATGGTTCATCTGGTTTCAGATTCGAAACGATCCCTGATAGCATTCCTCGTGAATCCGAAGACGACGATGGGTCAGAACTACTGCTGCAGCATGTTGAAACCACATTCTTGACTCCTTTTCTTGATCTTGCCACCAGACTTCCAACTGCTCCTACTTGCATCATCTCCGATGGTTTCGCGTCGACTTTCACCGTTGATGCGGGGCGAAAGCTCGGCGTCCCTGTGATGCTCTACTGGACGCTTGCTGCTTGTGGCTTCATGGGTTTTTACCATATTCAAACGCTCGTAGAGAAAGGACTAGCGCCACTTAAAGGTTGTTTTTTTCTTTCTATCTCTGTAATATAAAATAACTCACATAAAAATGGGATTCATGCTGTAAATGCTCTTAAATCTCTTGAAATTCAAAAATACATGATAATTTATGAAAATTATAATTTAACATGTAGAAATAATATAAATAAAGTTAAAATAATACAATATTTATACTAATAAACTAAAACATTGTATAAGTAATTACACATAGATAAACATGTTATCGGAATAAAAGTTAATCATTTGGTGATACATTAAATGTTAATAATTATTTATATATACTATTTAAATTATAAAATAGATACTTTGACAAATTTAAAACATGTTTTTTTATTAAATACATTACTTTTTAAAAAACAAATTTTTATGAAATATGATTTTTCTTAATACAAAGAACTATTAAAAAGACATTGTATAAGTAAAGTAATTTTTAAAAAAAATTAGGTGTTTAAAAAATAATTTTTTAAAAACAGAAGTTTTATAAAGACGTAAGTTTGAAAATGTTGTGATTCTTTATTACCTAAATTAGTTAAATATATGTAATTTCGATCATATTTTATCTTAAAAAATTATTTTATAATCTTTAAATATTATTAAATAGCTATTAATTTAATATTTTATTTAAACCGTAAAATACTAGGGTTTCTAAATATCAGTTATATTAAAATCCTATTGTGACTAGGTCTAAAGATATTTTTCATTCACTCGAGTTGTTGACATTGTTTTTGCGTTCTCCTCATGCTTTTCTGATATCCTCCATTTACTATTGCAACCTCTCCAGACTCCACCTCTACATCATGCTCTTGGTCTTCTTAAAGCATTGCTTGCAATTTGGTCTTTAAAATAACACCATACAAACATTAACCAAATGATCATTAAACAAATGATCAGTGATATGTTGAGGATACAAATAAATTATATAACATACTTAAATTCATATATTTGGTGAATGATGAGTAATCTAAAGTCATCTCTTGGCGCTGGAAATACTGGTTTTAACGCTCATAGGCTTCAGGGTGTAAATGAGATCGACATAAAGTGAAAGAGACGCATCTTCTTCTAGCTTGCAAAACTTAATTTTACCCATATATTGTCGGCTTGACCACAAGTAGATGTTTTGTTGGTATATGTCCGACGAGATGTTTTCATCGTTGAAACTCATTCAAACATGGTGTCTTGATTATACTTGCACATTCATGTTCCCTTTTGGTTATTCAAAAGTTTTGTTTGTATACACTCATCTAAGCTATCTTATAAACTTTGTTTAGATTATTGGTAGAGAATACAACAACACTATCTTACTCAGGTCCTACTTTATATTTATATCATGCAATTCTACTCTTTTTATATTCCAATTTATTTATTAGTCCACACTATATATTCATCTCTTTATATGTACAAGTGTTACAATGTTCATTCATTTATACAGATGAAAGTTACTTAACAAATGGGTTTTTGGATACCATCGTTGACTGGATCCCTGGAATGAACGAAATCCGGTTAAAGGATATTAATAGTGTCATCCGAACCACAGACCCAAATGACGAACTATTAACATTTTGTATCAAATCTACAAAGAATTCCCACAATGTTTCACATAATATCTTTCACACTTTTGATGCTTTGGAGGTCAGTATTGTCAATGCTCTCTCGTCCATGTATCCTAAAATTTACACGGTTGGACCAATGCAGTTACTTCTTAATCAGACACCAAAAGAAGAGAAACAAACTGAAATGTTGAATTTTAGTGCATATAGCTTGTGGAAAGAAGAATCAGAGTGCTTGCAATGGCTCCAATCCAAAGAACCAGACTCTGTCATTTATGTGAATTTTGGGAGTCATACCGTGATGGCTTTACAAGATGTTATTGAATTTTATTGGGGATTTATTAACAGCGACCACTATTTTCTCTGGATAATTAGATCAAACTTAATGGTAGGTGAACCCTTAATATTACCTTTGGAATTTGAGGAGCATGTAAAAAAGAGAGGTTTTATAGCAAGTTGGTGTCCACAAGAGAAAGTACTAAACCATCCAGCGATTGGAGGGTTCTTGACTCATTGTGGGTGGGGATCCACCATCGAGAGCTTGTCGGCTGGGGTGCCGATGATATGCTGGCCATATTTGTGGGATCAGTTGACCAATTGTAGGTATACATGCAAGGAATGGAAGGTTGGATTTGAGATGGGAAACAAAGTGAAACGAGAGGAAGTTAAAAACCTTGTACAAAAGTTAATGGGAGACGAAGGCAAAGAAAAGAGGATCAAAGCCCAGGAATGGCAAGAAAAAGCTCATGTTGCAACCGGACCCAGCGGGTCATCAACGTTGAATGTAACAAACCTTGTGGAGGAGATAATTATGTTGTCAAAAATTAAACATCTCTAGTAACAAAATAATGCTTATCAAAATGCCCATGTAATAGTTTGTTACAAATTTATGACATAAAATGATGTTTTAAATGCATGTCTAGTTTTCTAATATGTAGTGTATACAGTATCATGTATAAGATCCTATTTAATCATGTTTCATCATTTCGTCATGAAATATATATTTTCTACTATATTTTATCCTTTTAATATTAACTACTATTGGCTATATACATGTTAGAATGTTTAATACTACCTTTTGAACTGTCTATTTATTCAACAAAGAATATGTAGCATTATACTTGTATACCTAGTTTGAAAATATTAAAAGAAAATTTAATCAATCGCTTGTACCTAGTAAAATATGCCCATTAATATTTTTTTATGTTTGTTTACGTTCGCTAACAACTTATCATATGTTCATATCCTTAATAATAAAAAAGAACAATGTTTTATTTGTGTTCTTTCAATTTCTTTATAACCCTAGATGTGGGTATGTAAATTTAAAAAAAGTACCTTTAAGTCGAATAATTATTTTTGTTGCAAGTACATTAGAAAAACCTCTATTAATGCCGGTGTTTTGAAGACCGGATCGGACCGGCCGGTCCGACCGGGGGTCGGTCTGGTGGCCGGTCCGGTCTTATACGGATCGTTTTTAAGTGGTTGAATCGGCCGGTTCGTCCCAAACCGCTGGTCGGACTTGGAAACTGGACCGGTTTTGGTATATATTTTTTTGGATTTTAATGGGTAAAAACGGGATATTAAACTATAAATTAGTACGTTAGATATACAAATATAGTTAAATTTTAAATATAACTATAAAATACATATATAAAACATATATAAATTACTTATATTTTATTACATATATAAATATTGTTAAATCCGGTTCAACCGGTCCGACTACCAAACCAGTAAAACGTACGGTTCAACGTCCGATCCTGTTCTGAAAACATTGATTAATACTCGTTCCCAAACTTTTGTTAATATATAT
>BJCM01063068.1:0-16404 GCA_018326385.1 Flaveria bidentis | reverse complement strand
CGTTTGAAGTTTTGCTTCTAAAGCTCAAACTCGAGCTCGGCTCGTCAAAAAATTATCAGGTTCAGGCTCGGCTCGTTTATTGTTAAATTATTAAAAAAATTATAATTACTTTTATATTTTTTATAGTGAAGCTATTTATATATAACATAATATATATTATTTGATTAATTTTATCATAATAATATATATAATAAATATGATTTATGTACGTATATATTTATATATTCTTATATGTAAATAAAAATTATATAAAACAAAAATCTTGTTTAGGCTCATGAGCCGGCTCGAGCTTGATTTCTAAAGCTTGGGCTCGAGCTCGTTTAGTAAACGAGCCATGATGTGAGCTCGACCTTGGGCTCGAGCTCGTTTAAGCTCGGCTCGATTTGAGCTTTTTTCGAGCCGATCACGAGTAGCTTGCGAGCCGGCTTGGCTCATTTACACCCCCTAGGAGATACAATTTATTAGGATCAACTTTTGAAACATTGCTTCTCATTTACTGTGATTCGTCACTTTAGTTTGCCTATTAGACAAAAATAATTCCTTAACAAACACCTTTAATAATTTTAAGTTTGGGTATTACAAATTGCAGTTAAATAAACGTCGTCCTAAAAATCTCTCAAACACATTAAATAATAAGTGGTAAATTTTCTATCATTTTCCAAGTCATCTCAATACCCTTTTGACTTTGTCATTGCATTAGACCCATTTGTTTGGTTGTATTTCCTAGCTTTCTATATTTATCTAATAGTTTCATTGGCTCCTTTGTGAAATGAAGTATGTTATTATCTTGAATATCTACAAATGGTAGGAATGTATTGGATGTGACAGTTACTTTATCAAGTTAGACATATGAAAGATGTTATGAATTTTTTTAGCGTTTGTGATAGCTTCAACTTGTAAAAATACTTCACTCACTTTTGTAATATCAAAACGTTTCATATAACCTAGACCTTACGTCCATCTTTAGTCTAACCATAATCCTTCCTTAAGTCTTTGGATTAAGTTTATCCCTTCAATGTATAATATTATAATAAGATAATGAGTCAATCACACAAAATCTTTGGATTAAGTTTACACTTCGATGTAGACAGGTAGCTTGATCTCTCCAACTATGTTCTTGACTTCTCCTTTGAATCCTACCGGTACTGATGATTTCTTTATAGTTTCACTCATTGGAATGTTCATTCTTTTCAAAGCTTATTGTTAAATAGAGAAAGTCAAGAAAAGCTACTCAAATGTATACATTTCTCATATTTTTCACAGATCTAAGCTAGATCCATAAAGCATTTATGTTGCATCCAAATAAATAAAATTGGTAACTTTATGTGTGTCTGTGTGTAGATATAAAGATATATTTTCTCGGTTCTATGGTTTGTGTGAGAGCTTCAAACACGTTTTTACCTTTTTACTTAATTTGGGGTTAATGGGTATGCTTATGTGACATATTTATGCTTGTTTGTGAAGTTTTAGTACAATAAGTATAAAAACCGGCAGTTTTCATCACAGCGGTTACTGTTCAAAGCATCACTGCTCGCCATATCATTGTTCACCGCCTCAATGTTCACAGCATCACTATAGAAAGCATGTTCAAAGCATCACTATTCATAGTATTAGGTACTCTTCACCATATTAAGTAGTATTGTTCACCACATTAGCCTATACTTAGCCTTTTTGAGATTTAATCACCCGTATTGGGTACCATTCGCCGCATTAAGTTTTATTGTTCACCATATCACTCTATAATTAGCCAATTTTAGGTGTTAGTTATCCGCATTGGGTACTATTCACCATATTGGGTACTGTTCGTCGCATTGAGTAATATTGTTCACCACATCATCTTATACTTAGCCATTTATAAGGTGTTAGTCATCCGTATTGGTTACTACTCATCGTAGTGATTAGTATTGTTCACCACATCAACCAATACTTAGCCATGTTTGAGGTGTTAGTCGTCTCCATTGGGTATTGTTTACCGCATTGGGTATTGTTCACCGCATTAAGTAGTACTATTCACCACATCAACCTATACTTAACCATTTTTAAGATATTACTTGCCTGTATTGGGTAAGGTTCATAGCACTGAATATATCTATTTACCACATCAGCATGTACTTAGCCATATATAGAGATGTTAGTTGTATCTGCTTGTGTCATATGTATCTGGTTTAGTCACCCACAGTCAAGTTATTACTACCTGTATTAGATGATACTTAGGATATTTCGATTAAGGATTCAAACTAAGTTCCGACTAGAGTCGACTATTAGTTAATGTTGGTTATATCTACTATATGGATTCCTAGTTGTCGCTTATCTATAAAAGGTTACTTGACACTTCATGTTATATGATAGATATAAGTATTATGTATAATAAAGTGAAAAATTAATGAATAATGAATTACTTTGGAACCTAATGAAACGTTACACAGATCAAGATTATGATTGAATAGCCTTGCAGGCAATAGACTGGTCATCACTTATGTGCCGGCTAATTAGCCATATGATGAATGATAATGCGTATTCATAAAAGAAAGTAAAGGTATATTTTCTATATATTTTAATACTAGAAGTCGTTCAACAACAATGACTTTTATACATATTAGTAGTTAGGTAATGGCTAACCCTGACGATGGCATGCAAGTAGGACAGCAAACAAACTAAACTTTTAGTGAACAGTTTGTGGATCGTTTGACGAGAAGTTTGTTTATGTTCGTTCGTTTAGTAAATGAACGAGCATGAACAAGAAAATTCTATCCGTTTAGTTAAACGAATGAACATGAACACAAGCTGCGTTCGTTCATTTATGTTCGTGAACATAATGTGTTCGTTCATGTTTGTTATTGTTCGTTCGTGAACGTTCGATAATGTGTTCAGTTATGTTCATTAATGTGTTCGTTTATATTCTTAATTCTTGTGTTTGTTATTTTTATGACTATCAGATCAAGTACTTTTTTATATTTATGTTTAGTACTTATTTATTTTGATTGATTTTGTGTAATGTTTGTAATAAAAATGTAAATTTTAATCTAAAATAAATCTATAATAATGTGTATTCATTTATGTTCATGAGTTTCTTTTTGTTCGTTATATTCATGAATAGTTGTTTGTGTTCATTTGTTTTTATTTGTGTTCAAGAACATGTTCATTTTCTAAATGAACAAACATGGACAAGAAATCTCATTCGGTAAGTATTCGTGAACAGTTTATGAACAAATTTATTTTCTTAACGAACAAACACGAGGTCTTGTTCGTGTTTGTTCGGTTCGTTTACAGCCCTACATGCGAGCGAAGCTACTTGGCATTCAGAGACTGTCACTCTTGTTTAAATAAATAATATTCTACTTTAAGACATAATATGTATGTTTTCGTTTAAAGATAAATGTTTATTAATCACAATCTATGTTATGATATGAATGACTTAAACTTTTAGTTGTACTATTTTATTCAATAAAGTATTATGTTACCCGTAGATGGTTACTTTAGTAGTTTTCGACAAACCAAGACGATAATCACCAAACTCATTCTCCCAAGCGTGGGGAAAACGATAAAATTCTCGCTGCATTGTGCAACAAGATAATTTCCATTCATTAATTTAGAGAGAAAAAACAGGATGTGTGGCTTGAAACCATATTAGTAAACACTTTTAAGGTTTACATTAAGCAAGACCGATAACATCAAAAGTCATACTGCGTAGGGAGAGAAAAAAACAACTCCCGTTGCATGGCACAAGCGAGAACACTAGTTTGATATTATTTCTTGAATTGTATAGACGTGTTTCATTAGTTGATGCCTAGTTAAGTGTCTTGAAGTTTATGAAAAATGTGCATAAACATTAGAAGACGCCAAAAGTCATACCGCATAACATGAGGAAATGAAAGACTTGGTGAGTTACAGAATTGTTTTAAGCAATGCAGTACATAAATGAAAGACTTGGACAGA
This sequence comes from Flaveria bidentis, assembly GCA_018326385.1. Classification (NCBI taxonomy): domain Eukaryota; kingdom Viridiplantae; phylum Streptophyta; class Magnoliopsida; order Asterales; family Asteraceae; genus Flaveria; species Flaveria bidentis. The sequence goes on along the minus strand of BJCM01063068.1, from coordinate 12,468 downwards.
TCTAACAAACTTCAGAAAAAACCATGGTTTATAAAACAACTACAGGCCATAACTATCTTCTCACAAAATTTAGTGGCCAGCAGTAATCAATTGAAGCAATGATAATATTATTAATAGCAGGACCCAATACTCAGTTCAATTACTGGATCTAGATTTTGAACTGGGTCACAATTTAAAAGTGTTGAATACATGTTTATCTATGCATAGCTAAAATGCACCCAAAAGCCACACCAAAATCATAGAATCAACTAATCAAGTTACATCAATTTCACAAAACCGATGAGAACATCTAAAAGACAAATTTGACTCAAAGAAGCCGACAAAAACAAAATACAAAACACTCAAAATCTTGACTAACATGTAATATCTAGTAAGGAAAGAGATCCGCAAAGAGATTTCAACGTTTCCCACCGCCACCTCCAAGCTTAGGTCCCTTAGCTTTAGGCACATTCCCACCTTTGCCTTGGATCTTTTGTTTTGATGCCACCTCTGCTTTCTTTGCTTTCTTCTCATCCTTTGTTTTCTTGATCCTTTCTTTGATTTCACTGCAATTGGGACAATAAATCTTTCAACTCAACAAACCCAAGTCACCCATCCTACCATTTTTCCACTAATAATTGTCATTGTTGTAAAAATCACTATGCGCTAGTCAAGCAATGAGATACCAACCAGCAATTAATAAGGAAATATATGGATTAATCGGAATCAATCAGCTTGAAAGTTTACATGTAATTTTTCAAACTTATAATACATATATATATATATACACATATATATATATATACAAAATTTTATGATTTTATAACAAAAATTCCAATGTGTGACATTTTGTCCAATTTTAGACCCATTTTCACCGCCTACTGATTTTATGGCCGATTAGGTAAAATCACAAAGGTTACCCACCCACCAATTCCCAAATAATCCCGAATTTTACAACACTGCTACCTGCAACAACTAAAACAAAATAAAGAAGCCATACCGAAGAGCTGCCTCCCTAGCGGCATCACGAACTTCAGGTTTCTCGCTTCTTTTCTTCTGAATGACTTCCAAGGTGGCTCCCACAATAGCCCTAGAATAAGGCTTCTTGGTTGCACGTCGCCTCTTCTTCACAGCCTCTTGAGCAAGGTCCTGTTAAAACAAATTAAACATCATTAACCAACTAATCAAAAACCACCGCTCGATATCAAGAAACGTTAACAAATATCTCTCACCTTCTTGTGCTGCTTACGGTACATGGCAGTCCATGTGAGCTTTGAGGGCTTCAGCTTGTTATGAAAGTACCTCTTACATTTGGAATTTGCAAACAGAAACACCTAAATACAAACAACAACATCAACATTAACATCAACAGTTTCATAATATGTTATGAGGTGAAAGTATCCAATCATTATATTACCTGCGAATCCGATCGAATGAACCTAATACCCTTCCCAGGGTATATTTTTTGGCCACTGAATCGGCAAAGCTCGGTCCTATGATAACAAGCAAGATTAAATGAACTTTTAGAACAAATTCATAACTAAAGAAAACCAAAAACTATCATAGAAAAACTCTAAGGAGCCCTAATTATCAAACAACATATGAAATCGAAATCTAGAATCAAACAAATGGCATTTGAAACCCTATATATATATATATATATAATGTCTTGTGTTATCACACAGATCAAACAAACAATTTGGTTGCAATACTTAAACTGATGAAATTAAGATTAAGATGAACATAGGAAACGTACTTGAGAACCATAGTGACGGCTGCAGCTGTGTTGCAAACTGATAAAAACCCTAGGACCCCGGATGCCTTTCCTGCTTTTTTATAAGTTAAGGGATATTCAAATTTAATAAATACACCCTTGTGTAACATATAAAGACCGCTTTTAGCCCTTCCTACTGGTTTTTGTCCATTTCTGATCTTGTAATCATTTGCATTCATAACCAAAAGTTTTGTTTATGAAACTAGTTGGAATTGAAATTTGAATTTAAGTTAAAACGAATTGAAACTTATAGGAACTTAATTTGGATTTAAATTGGTTAAAAGGATTTTGAACTTAATCAAAGAATTCAAATTGTAATTCATTTTGGTGACGATAACAAATGTTAAGAAAATAAAATTTACCACCCTACTCGACATCAAACCATCCTACTTGTCACTAGGGTATGCTCCTAATGCCACAGTCATGTGCCATCAATTGCCTCTACCAATGTCTATGGCTTGTAGCCTACCTTGCTACCATTACAATTTTTATGTTCTCTGAATGTTGTTCGTACCAAATTCTAATGCATATTTATGTTAATTTGATTCTTCTTTTGTCAATTAGAAAACCTAATATGTCGTTCTATATATGTGTTTGCTTGATTTTAATTGTAGATTGATGGTCGAAATTCTAATAATACTTTCAAATTGATGTATAATCATTGTTTAATCAAAGGTTCCTTCATACTACTTTTAAATTGATGCTTAATTGCATTTTTATAGATTTTTGTATTACTCAACAACTCACCTACAATAAATAAGTTGGTGGGTGGCGTTGGGGTAGGCGTAATTTGCTAGCCACGGTAGCCATTAGACGAGCATTGTTTAGTGGTAGTAGGTGGCATTGATGGTGGCAGGTAACAATGACAAATGGCAACGTTAGTTAGTAACAGAGGCATCGTGTGTGGTGGGCAACAAATGTTGGTGGTTGGTGTTAGATAGTGTCGTTTAGTGGCAGTTTGTGGGGGTGGCGATGGCGGTTTGTGATGAATTATGAAATCATGGATTATGAAAATTTTATTTGAAGGAGTTTGATAAAATCAAATAAATTCTAATTTCTTTTATATCCAAACTGTTACGGATAGAATTCAAATTCCAAGTAAGTCAACCAAACACATTAATAAATGAAACTAATAATTGATTCTATTAAATTTTATTAAATTCCTACCTTCCAAACGCCCTTTATTTTCGTTATTAAGGCTTTAGCATTTATCATCATCTTATTATTTTATGAATAAAACAACTTAGTCTAAGAGTTTTATGTAACTGAAATTAAATGTTTCAATGCAAATGACAAAGCCAATCATGCTCAAATCAAAATAGGCTTAATCGAACCATATGATGTTTGGATTCCACACATTCAACGTATTGTGTTTAGGTGCTGATTGTTACAAAGATACACGAAAAAAGGACCTTACAACTTAAAAGCATGTCTTTTTGATCTTTTTTGTTTTTTTTTTTGTCAAATGTTTGTTGCTCATAAATTGTCAAGATACCCAGTATTACAAACAACCCTCGTAACCCATAAATACCGATGGTAATGATTCTCAAAACATCATTATTGTGTGTTCATATAGTACTTTCATGTTGAAATGTGTATAAACCTCAAAAGTATCCCCGCTATAACGTGCACTGATAATAAAGCTAGTATTTATAGAAAGAAAAGCGCATGTGTGAATGCTCTTAGATACTATATTGCAATACATTTAAGTATAACGGGGGTAACGTGTTACATTAACTTTTAAAGCTTAAAGGTCAAAAAAATTCTAATAAATTTGATTACGTTAATTATATTAACGTTAATTTCTTACATTAACGTTAATTTCTTATAAATTTGATTACTTTAATTATATCTTATAAATTTCTTATAAAATTGATACGTGTATATATATACACACACACACATATATATATAGATATAGATACATATATATATATAGATACATATATATGTATATATAGATACATATATACATATATATACGTATATCTATATATACGTATATATATAGATATATACGTATATATATACACGTATATATATCTAAATATACTTGTATATATATACGTATATACGTATATATATATATATACGTATATACACGTATATATATACGTATATATATACGTATATATATATACGTATATACGTATATATGTATATATACGTATATATATACGTATATATGTATATATAGACGTATATATGTATGTATATATATATACGTATATATATAGATAATTGTGGGTCTGGCGCATGTCCTATCTTATCCCCACGATCGACTTGTAAGTACTTTTCAGCTTTGATCATTGACACGAACTTCGTGACACAACACACCTTATCCCCACGAACAGTAACAGAACTACCATCGGGCGTTGTTAGATGAATTATCTTCTTATTACATACTATATTGGCTTCATAGCTAGCTAACCAATCCATGCCTAACACCACATCGAGACCTCCTAAGGCCATATCATTCAACCTAGCAAGGAACTTATAATCTTCTAACTCAATTAGGCAATCCTCAACCACCTCAGTTACCTTAGTGGACTTATCAATGGTTGTTTCTACATTGAATAGCTCGTCTAACTTCCTACCCTTATCAGGCAACAAACGTCAAAAGGCAGCAGACACAAAACTCCTACTAGCACCAGAATTAAAGAGCACAAAAGCATATTTATGGTTCACTAGAAACATACCTGAAACTACTTCTAGATTTGCCTTGGGCTCCTCACGAGTTATGTTGAATGCTCTCGCCTTCACCTTCAAACCGTCACCCTTTCCCTTATCTCCAGCTTTAGCCGTTCCTGATCCTCTTGATTTTCCTTTTTTGTAGTCCCTTTCCACATGTCCCATCTCGCCACACTGGTAACACTTTACCGCCTTGCAATCCCTGGCATAGTGGCCCTCACCCCCACATTTGAAACATTTTCTAATCCTAACTCTACACTCCCCTAAATGACCCCTTCCATATTTTCTACAAGCACCTCCTTCACCTATATTTTCTCGTCTCCCTAATTGATCCTCAACTCTCAAACTCTTCTCACCAATCCTAAAGTTTTCACCTCCGAACCTCTTCCCAATTCCATTCGTGTTGCCACTCCATTTCTCCACCTTCTTCTATACAGGCATCGATCTCTTTCATCATACAGTCTCCCAGCTAAATCCACCACATACCTAAATGTGCCCGGTCTGGCCGCAATCATGTGCCTCCTGATATTCATAGGCCAACCCTGCATGTATCTCTTGATCTTCTTGGATGTAGGTGTCACCATGTTTGGCACAAGTCTTGCAAGTTCATCGAACTTGGAGGTGTACTCTTGACGAGTCATGTTCCCAGCCTCCAAATACAAGAACTCCTTCTCAATCTTGTCTAACTATCGATGGGTACAATACTCCTCCAGTACCAACTCTTTCAACTCAGACCACTCCATTTTGGCTCTTCAACAAATAGCAGGATCAACTGGAGAAAGAGAGGAAAAAACTGCAAAAGAGAAGATGAGGGAGAAGAAGAGAAAGGAAGAAGAAGTTAGAGTCATTACTGCTAAGAAGATAGGTGAAAAGGCCTGGATGAAGGACTATCTTTGGGCTCATAGCTTCTCTGGTAGGCAAGTGGGACCATGTCTGAAAAGACACTCCAGCGACATGTTAGTGACATCAAGGCTGATATTCGCTTGGGAAAAAGGAAAGAGATGTACATAAGGGGACAGGGGATGATCTTCAAACCAACAACTCAACCCTAACCTCAACCTAAGCCTTTCCCTTTTCCCTTCCAAATCAAAACTAAACCCACCTCAAAACCTTACACCCCTGAACCCACACCAACCATCATAACTGGGACATTCTACACATATCTCACATCGGTCGTGGACAGGAGAGATTCCTGGTTCATAAGGAATGCCTGGCCTCTAATATCAACAACGAGTTGTGGGCGTATTGGCTATAGATGAGAAGAGAACTCCACAGTTAAGCGTGCTCATGTGGGAGCAATCTAGAGATGGGTGACCTCCCTGAGAAGTTTTCATTTGGGGAACCAAAAGCAAATCCGTGAGCTCCTCTGAGCAAAGCGGACAATATTGTTGATGTGAGGGGTCGGGTGTTACAATACCTACCTCATCACCACAACCACCTCAACTAATTACCCTTCAACCTAAAACACTAACCAAAACCCAAACACCACTACCTACCCAACAACAATGTTGACCAACCCCTTAGCCTTCTAAACATCTCTCCTTAGAGTAGTTTAAAAAATCAAGATAAAGCTTATTAGATGCACAACCTTGAGTGACGTCTCCTATGAGGAGGATTCTGTCAAGCTAACTTTTGTTGATAGATCATCATGTTCCCTCATAAGAGATCAATTCCTTGATCTGCCAAGAGGAATATTGGATCAGGCTGTTAAACTTCTTGGGCTCTCAATGATGAAGAGAAGACGCTAAGAAGGAAGCTGGTGACTCTGCTGGATACCAAGAAGGGGGACAAAGTACCTAGCAAACCCTTTGTGCCAAGAAATAAGATTGTCCAATGGAGGTTTGAAGACTCTTCTCACAACTTTGTTGTTGAGAGAGAGAATGGTGAGCTGAACAGGCTTAAGTTCTTATCTCTGCTACACTTGAGCAGATTTGACATTGCTGAGTTAGCAGAGAAATCATTCTCTAACCCCTCATACTCTAAGGTAGCTGCCCACATCAGAAATCACCTGAGCAACCTTCACCTTGCTAAGCTAACTGCTAGGACAATGATTGAAGAGGAGTTGAAACTGAAAGATGAGGAGGTAAGGAAAGGATCAATAACCAAAGGCAAAGCCTTTCTCCAAATGGTTATAGATCCTAAACTTGAATCCATTGTTAGATGGGAGTATGACTATAACTCTCGTCAACTAACTCTCTTCAGGGGGGCACAACAAAGGGTGCATGTCATAAGGAGTGATAGACTGGATCTCCTATCCACTGATGACTTGCACAGACTTCTCAGCACAATTTCCGGACAAATCAAAGAAACAAACAAATATCTCTTATCTCTTGTGTAGCAAGTTTTGAGAATCAGAAGAAAGTGAGGTTTTGGTAGCATCAGCCTAGGGGGAGTTTGTTGGATCTTGAAAAGTTGGTGCAACCAAAACCGATCACTTAAACTATTTTTGGTGCAACTTACAAAGGATTTCCGAAGCTAAGTATGGACTTCCGAAGCTAAGTATGGACTTCCGAATGAAATGGAGTTCTTCCGAAGACAAAGTGCAAGATCATCTTCCAAAGGAAAAGCTCCAACTTCCGAAGACAAAGTCTTCTCTTTCGAAGTTCAAGACTTAGAAGAATTCAAAGACAATGACTTCCGAAGAAGAAGTCCTCAAGCTACGTAAGAAGTAGCCTCTTCCGAAGTATTAAAGGCTTAGGAAGAACTTGTTCTTTCGAAGCCAATTAACCTTCGGAAGATGTTGCTATGGACCAGTGGACATAAGTGTGGTTCTCTGACACTCCGCAGCAGGCCTTGATATTGCATGGTGTTTTCCCAAAAGGCCATGTAGTGATCATACTTTATTCCACTGTTCATGTTTGTTTGTTAATACAGTTGCTAACTTTAGTTAGTGACAAAAGATAAGTCGTGGACATGTCATGACTACCATATCTTAGATAATACATTATCTAATATATCTTAACTATAGATTTGTAGTATTTGTTTTAGTTATAGTATTCCAATTGGTATCAAAGTATAACCGACTATAGGTGATAGTATACATAGTTTCTCATTGTAACTCTTGTATCATGCTTGTAAAAGTCTTGTAAATTTTGAGTTGAGAAGTAATATATACAAGTACCTTGAAAATAAATTTTTGTGTTCTTAAGTTACTTAGTATATTATAATCAACTATTTGAGAGATTATGTTTCATCACTATCATGTGAGTACAAGTGAGTTTGAGAGTAAACCAAGTGTTTAGTGGCATATATTGTCCCTGCAATTTGTATTATAAGCATCATATGTTATACTTTATTATAATGACATAAATGAAATAAAATAGTTAATTTTTAAAATTTAAGCATGACATTTCATATGAATTTTTTAATCCATATGTAAAATTATCATTCTATCGTTCTTTCAATTTTATTATAAAAGATATGGATGAATATTAAAATTATTATACTCATAATATGCCCCTAGAAAATTATTAGTATCATAGTTATTATAAATATCATATTATATAATAATGTATTAATAATATTTATTAAATACATGAAAGAGACAATGACAAAAAATATCAAGGTATATTGTTTCAAAACTTGTATGATTTTTAAAAATTACATCTCTATCAAAAGAGACTAGTATAAATTAGAGTTAATTTTAGTTTTGTTCCTAAGTTTTAACAAAATTAATTATTTTCCTTCAAAAAATTAAAACATCAATTTATCTTTAAAAGTTTTTTAAACTATTTCAATTTTAATTTAAAATTTCCATGCACTCCATTAAGAAATGTTTAGAATCATGCTACCAATGACTTTTAACTTCTGATTTTGCTTTATAATCATCAAAACAGGCTGCAATTTTAAGTGTATGTACCGATTTATTTTATTTATTTATTTTTTACCCAATACTACCAACACATCTGAGCTATGATTACCTTATTTTTCAACAAAATTACCTTTTTTTCATTCTTTTAACTATATATTTATAGCAACAATAACTAAAATTTGAAATGGGTTAATAACGGATGAAATGATGTAAACATTGTTCCGCTCTCTCTAGTAGAATGTTGAAACGAATTGAGGTTGAGTTCATGAGAGTGTTGCTACCTTCAGACCAACATTTGAAACAAATTAAAGTGGTATTAGAAGAAATGTTCATTGAAATCCTTAGATGAATTTTATAATTAGTTTTATATGAAAAACGGAACCTATTTATCTAATCAATAATTGCGGACGTTTATGAGTACTTTGTATTCATCTATAATTATGTGGCCGGATTGATGAAAGTTCCTAATGATTCTATATGTTGATTGAGCATGTTGCCGATGCAATTAATCTGAGTGTTGCTAGAAAGTCACAACAAATTGATAGTTGCTGATTCTTGGGTAAGTCAAATGATAAATACCTATACGAATCTATACTCTCATAGCTATAACACCTTCATTATAATTTGGCTTGTAGGTAGTTGATAATGTTTGAAAGCAAGGCAAGAAACTAAATTGAGATGGTATAGTTTAAGTTTAATCAATTTTGTTATGTTATTATCTTCAGCCAATCGGAGCACCCATTTTTATATTTATTTTTTTTTTACTTTAAACTATAAAACTATTGTTCTTTTCTTGATTGCAGGGAGCTACAAATGATTTCAAAAAATGCATGTCATGTCACATGGGATGGTTCACATGGGTCCAAAAGGGTATATATGCTTCGATGCTTTATCAGAAAGTCAAAAAGACAAAGACGATTTCTCACTATGAAAATGTAGTTGACTCCCAACTTTCAAACTGAGTAAAGGTGGAGCCTCAAAGCTCTTTTTTTGTTGGCACATTGAGCTATGATATAAGCATGGTATAGAATGTGTTTAATGTCATTCCATACCATATATGTTATAGCATTTGCATCTTATAAAAATATATGCTTTTGATTTTTCAGATTCGCATTGACTACCCTAATGAATATTGGTTGTCGATATTTGGTAGCTTCGATGGATTTGATGTGGTAGCGATGTCACATGCTTTATGACAAATTTTAAGCTCTATGATAACGGTCCATATGGTACTAAGAGGGGCACTGCTTTCTCATAGGCAAATAAAGGGTGGTGGTCGAATTTTATGGGCGTGTTAACAACTGTCTGTTTTGCATTGTTTACATGAAATTCTCACCGTAACACAGCAAGGAAATATTACTAGTTAATATATATACATATATATATATATATGTGTAATTGTAAAAATAATCAATTAAGAAATTTAATAAAAAAGAATGGTAAATGATAAGTTTATCCCCGCTAAATCTTAGTGGTGGGGATTAATTTTGTTACATCTCAAAAAAACTTTGAACTTATTTTACAATTTCTCAATCCTAGGGCTAAACATGCAATCTAACCAAACTAGAAGGACTAGTTTTACATCATTTTAATATCTTTTGTATTAACATAATCTTTTTACTGAAAGGAGCTAAATATCTATTACATTATAGTTAAAAATATTTATCACCATAAATTACATATTTATTATATTTAACACAAATTTCCTCATCATACTAAAATCTTCAAATTTAACTCATGATTCAACTATATGGTTAACATACCAGACTGTATTCTAGAGTTTGTGCGAGAATGCAAATTTGAAACTGTATATAATATGTTCCATATCACTTCAATTAATCAACATTGCAATGATGAATCATTGTATATATTAACATGCAAAATAAACAAGATACACACAATCCGAATCAATAAACTAATAAAGTTCTATAGAAAACTATGCAAATATCTACACAATACCACACATATGAAGCGGTATAGCAACACTATGTTCTATTGCAATCCCATTTTGAAGTTGGTATGCAGTTCAAGTACCTACACCAGTGGCAACGTTTGTACCCGTTTTCTCCATGAAACAGCATCACTAAACCAACCGTAAACCTGTATTTCAAGTTGCGTAAATGAGCTTGCATTCCTTTGATATGCAATAAATTTCAGATTTTGAAGCGAATTTGACACTTACCCTGCAACTATGAGAGCTAACGCAAGCAAACCGAGCACATACTGATAAACTTTGTATTTGGATCTGACACGAACATCAGCTGGAAGACTGTGTCTTTCTAACCATCCAAAGCGAGGACGGGGTAGTAAAATGAAACCTAGGAGGAAACCCGTCAAGAAACCGCCAATGTGGGCGAAATTGTCCACAAATGGCAGAACTCCCACTGCTAGGTTGACCACAACTATCACTATAAGAGTTAACAGTGCTGCAGCCTAAACAAAGATCATTTCTGTTAGATATAGCAGTTCTTGAAAACATATTTAACACTCAAAATGCTTAATCCAATCTAACCCCACCTTGTTGGAGTAGATAGTCCAGTTTGTGATGAGTTCTGCAAGCATTGCACCAAGTAACCCGAACAAAGCACCGGAAGCACCAACAGAGATGTTTTGTTGAATGAATAAACAAGAAAGAACACTTCCGCCAAAACCCGACAGTAAATAGATAACTCCTACCCGTACTACCAAGTTTAACAAGTAAATATTATTGTCAGAACAACTGCATAACAAGGAACTTAAACTCGAAAATACGACAGCTAGCCATGAAAAAGAACTTACAAAATCCAAACTGCTGCTCGAGTCGAATGCCGATGAGCACAAGGCTCAACATATTAGCAACAAGATGAATCAAACCAGCATGTAGCCAGTTAGCAGTGACAAGCCTCCATGCTTGATGTCCATGGACTATTTTCCGCCATTGAAGAGCTCCTAACTTCTCAAGTCTACACATTAACAACAAATAATTAAAACAATCATAAAGAGTTGCACTTATACCATTCTTCACAGCCCCAAGAAACCCAAAATTGAAATTATTAGGAATTAATAGCAAAAAATCATTCATCAAAGCATCATAATTCTCTGTCATTCAACAAAATAGCCCAACAAACTTTGAATTTTAGATCAAAGTGCATCCTATAGATCACATATAAAAGTTAAATTCAGTTTACTTCTTTACGTTTGAGAGAAAATAACCATTTTCCAACAAAAGATTCAAAACATCAAATTTACCTCCAAAAATTTATAATTTGTTTGAATTTCAGTCAAAAAGTTCTACTAGATGTTTCAACTTGATCCAACTGGACTGAAATTGAGAAAAATTAGGGTTCAAACAGGTTATCAAGTCAAAAAGTACCAATTTGGCACCAGCAATCTCAATTCTACTCTAAATCACCATCAACAAACAAATTTCTACGATGATCATCAACACACCCATCAACAGCACACAAATCAACACATCAAAAAGTATAATCTTCAACGAAAAGTCAAAAGAGAGTTTACGAGTCGGACGAAGGGCCAAAGAGGGGATTCTCCTTAAGAGGCTGAAACGAGAATCTACCAAGAAACCTCACGACACACTTGCCATCAGCAGGCGATCGGTTGTGCTTGTGCTTAGGGCAGTTGTTGACGTACATGAGCACAACAAAAACAGCGATGTTAGCGACCACAAACACAGGGATCAGCCACGAAGTCCAACGAGTTTGCGTATGCACATAAGCCGATGGAGGATAATCGTCCGTTGTGGTGTAATTAGTGCCTTTGGATCTTCGTTCGACATCATCCCCTGACATGAAGCCGAAGGTGTGTGAATTATAAATTATTAGAGACGAAAACAGACGTGATAATTGGAGAAAGTAGTGGAATATTGAGGTGTGGCTAGTGTTGACAGAAGTGGTAAACAACAGGTTGTACGTGGAGTTGTTGATTCTACGGTTTTCTAGTTTTGTTGATGAATGTGCGCCACGTAAGTAGCGAGAGGGTGAGTAGGAGTTTGTAGTTCGTACGATAGGGGTGTAGTGTATCTAATCGTAGGTGTCGGTTACAACTTGAAACAATAAACGTATGTAATTTATAGTTATATAAAAAAGTAAAATAATTTTATATCCTACATGTTAATTTATTGTTTAACCTTTTATTTTTATCTATTAAAATCATATATATATATATATATATATATATATATATATATATATATATATATATATATATATATATA
>BJCM01063067.1:0-11471 GCA_018326385.1 Flaveria bidentis | reverse complement strand
ATAATAGTTACCATGCCAGCATTGGTATGCCACCTTATGAGATGTTGTATGGTAGGAAGTGCAGAACGCTCGTGTGTTGAGGTTACATTGGGAAAAAAGAATTGGGAAGTCTTGAAGTGATTGAGGTCACAAAAGAGAAGTTAGATAAAATTAAGGCATTCATGAAAGTCACAAAGGATCGCCAGAAGTCTTATGCTGATAAGAGGCGTAGACGATAGAGTTTGAGGTTGGTCACAAGGTTATGCTCAAGGTATCTCCCTGGAAAGGGATCATCAGTTTTTGAAAACGAGGAAAGTTAAGCCAAAGTTCATAGGGCCATTCCGTATTGTCGCGAGGGTAGGGGAAGTGGCCTACAGATTAGAACTACCCGATGAGTTGAGTGGAATTCACCCTACGTTCCATGTATCTCATCTTAGGAAATGGCTGGCAGACAATAATGCAGTTGTACCATTAGAAGACATTGAAATCGACGAATGGTTGAACTATGTAGAGCAGCCGATGGCCATCCTTGATTGGAAAGAGAAACACTTAAGTAATAAAGTGGTTCCGGTAGTACGAGTATAGTGGAGACACAGAAACGGATCAGTATCTACATGGGGGACCGAGGAGGAGATGAGGAAATTTTATCATCAATTGTTTAATGATTGACAGGTTTCAAGGACGAAACCAAAGTAAGTGGGGGACACTTGTATCACCTCGAAAAGTCAAAACGAGTCATCAAGAATAATGGGCTTAATTAATGGGTATTTAATAAAGGAAGGAAATGGGTTATGGGATAAATTAGGCTTATGGGTAAGAGCCTAAGTGATTAAGGGCCTATAATCAGCCCTTTAACACATTCAACCAGCCACCATCTCCCTCATTTGAATCCTAGCTTCCCAAATTCATAGAGAGAGAAAGTAGAGAGAGAAAGTGAAGAAAACTTAAGATTTGGAGCTTTAAAGGTTAAGGGATTGAAGATCTGGGTGTTAGAGCATCAAACCATAAGAAAAGAGCAACAAATCCAGGGTGTTAGAGCATCAAACCATAAGAAAGGAGCAACAAATCTAGGTAAGAATCAGCCTTAAACCCTTCTGTAGATCAAACTCGGATTCTAGGGTTTTGGGTTTTGAAAAGTTGCAAAGAATCACATAAAGGTCACATTTTTACGTATGAAAACATGTAAAAAGCTTAGATATAGCCTCATGGATGATAAACTAATAGATTGGACGTAAAAAGTTGCGATTTGGGTTAAAAACGGGCTGGTTCGTAATTTTTATGCAATCTACAAAACTGTCTGTGCATCCAGTGAAATTGCATATTCAAATTGCGAAACTATGGGTTTTCTGCGAAAGTATAGTTTCGCAAATAATTTCACAGCCATGGAATTCCAACGAAAGTTGGGCGAAACTGTCAGCGAAACTGCCAGCAAAACTACTTATCTGACAGCAAAATTAGCAGCGAATTTAGGCAGAAATTAACCCTTTTAAGTGTTAACTTATCTGCAGGTTGTGTAGTGTGATCCTAGCCTAGAAAACTTAGTTTAGAGGTTACTCAAGATATCCAGGTGAGTTCTAGATCCCGTTATTTATAACTTTTTCCATGTTTTGGGGTTATTATGCATACTAAATAAAAATTTAAGAGGTTTTAACAGGAAGATCGATTTTTCTATAAGGAAATGTGTCATATAAATCTTTAAAAATAAAAATTTTTCGCGCTGACCTGGTAGCCTGGCCCCAACGAGGGGCGTTGCCCCTTAGACCCTGCTAGGGGTTGCTGCCCCTAGGACCTCGCTATCAGGGGTTGCCGTCCCAGAACCCCCGCTGTCCTATGGAGGGTCGGTTTTGTTTTATGATGACTATTACTTGCCATGTTGTGTACTTATTAAATTAAGTATTATATATTAAAATAGAAGATGATATTAATGAAAACTGAAACTTAATGAATGTTACCCTCGGGCCCGTTTGATGATAACAAGTCTTGCAAGCACTATGATAGACTTCACTTACGTGAGTCTGATGTATGAGGATTGATCCGTATTCATGAGCGGGCTATGTGCCTCGAAGTGTGGATCAATTGTCGGGAGTTAGCTACTATGATGATGTGTTCCGACAGGGATCGACATTCGTTGTCGATCAACATGGAGCTCTTGTTTTGTGCAATCTCGCTGATGATGAAGTGAAAGATAATGAAAGAATGAAAGATAATGAACATGATTATTAAGACGCAAATGTTATGTATTATGATGTATGCATGGTCATTATATGATGGAAAAAGTTTATATTTTTTATAGTAACTAAAACTAAAACTCACTCAGCAAAGCTGACTTTTATTCATAATAGTTGACAGGTAAATGCCGATGCTAAGGATGGCACAAGGGAGCTACTTGGAGAATAATGGATGACATTTCTGTTTACGAAATCTTTTATTGTAATTTAAGAAAAAGTACTATGTTTTATTTACGAATGAAGGACAAATGTATAAGTACAATATGATTTCCAAGTTTTAAATGAATGTCTAATTATTTCCGCTGTGTTGTTTTGTTATTAAAATGATTTTATGCTATGATTAACCAACTGTGAGGCTTCCCGGGAACGGGGCCTTACAAGATATAAGATTTTGCAACTTGAATGGTTTATCTACTCTTGTACAGTTGATGGTTGAAACAACAAAACATCTTTCCATTGAAGTTTGTTCTCGTATTACATATCACAACATCAAGTATTGAAAGATTCTTTCGGCAATGAAGTATGTGAACTCCGATTTGCATAATCGAATTGAAGATGATGATTTAAGTGATAGTTTATTTGATATATTGGAAAAGACTTGTTTCAAATTATTTCACTAGATGATGTAATAAATAGATTTTAGAATATAAAAACTCACAAAGAACAACTATAGAAATATTGTATTTCTCTTATGTAATTTTGATTACTATTGAAGTACTTTTACTATTTGATATTTAACTTGACTTTATCTTTTAACATGTGACCCAACCCTAATCGTACCGAAAGAATGTATTGTTTTTGTTATTAGTCAGTGATTCTCAGAAAATTATCCCACCCCATAAAAAAAATTGGGTCTGCCACTAGGCAATTGTGAAGTTAGGGTAGAGGAAATATGACGGCGATGGTTGTGGTGAAGTTTGATTGAAGGTGAACATATGGTTATGAAAATAAAATCAGAAGGTGGAGTCAATTGGTGGTGTTGTAATAGTAGTTACCACAGTGATGGCGTTCTTGTATGGTGGTGGGGGCAAGTAGAAGAGATTGTGTGGGTTTAATAACAAATAGATATAGTTTGGAATGTGGACTAATAATATATCTATATATACATACATATATATACACACATATATATACATATATATGTATATATGTGTATATATATGTATATATATATAGATACATATATATATATGTATATATATATAGATACATATATATATATGTATATATATACATATATATGTATATATACACATATATATATATATATGTATATATACATATATATATATATGTATGTATGTATATATATATGTATATATATCAAAAAAGGACTCATTTTTTGTAAGAACTCTAGGAACCATCTCAATCACTAGTTTTCAATGGCAAAATTGTAATTAACAAAAACTTATTTTAAAAAACTATAAATCGAAAAATAACATAAAAATATAAAAATCACAAAAATGTTCTCCTAGTTTCCTTCTTTCATATAAAAATAAAAATATATTTATATAAAATAAATAAAATTCCCATTTAAAAAATATTTTTACACATGTGTAATACCGGATTTACACATGTGTACATCCAGTACTACGCATGTGTATAACTAGATTTACATATATGTAAACAACGAATGGATGATTTTTTAAAAAGTATATCAATATGGTAGGCGTTAGAAAGAAAAAATACTGAATTTTATGGTGAATATTTTTAAAAAAGTGATGTCATGAAAATAAGTTATGAACGTGTTAAAAAAGAGAGGAAATGACATGTGATAAAAATAAGTACCTTAGATTGGTTCCTAAAGTTTTCACAAAAAATGGTTCTCTCTCTCTCTCTCTATACATATAGATATATATATATATATATATATAGAGATATATATATATATATACGTATATATACACACACACGTATATATAGATATACATACGTATATACATATATATATATGTATATATACGTATATATACACAAACATATATATACGTATATATAATATATACGTATATACATATATATACATATATAGATATATTGTATTTGCATTGTTATTGTTTTTTTGTTTTTAAAGTTGACTTGTTTTGATCCAACAATTTCAATGATAATTCACTCTACCGGTATTGAACTAAAATCTTTTTCTGAAAATTTATGAGAAATTAGTTTTAGAATATAGAGATATTAAGATAAAATAGTTGATAGTTATGATTGTAAAAGAAAAAAAAGAAATAACTAATAAAAATATGGAGATAAATAAAAACCATAAGATGTATGAGGTTTTGAAAATAAAGATACAAATATGAGAGATAATAACTTTTAGTTAAATAATAAAAATATGTATAAAAAGTTATAGTCAATGCTCTAAGTTTTTTTTCTTTTTTTAACAAAAATCTATTCTACTACTACTAAATTACACAAACTCAAGTTTTATTATTGTCCAAAGATTGGTTGATTATTTTGGTATCATTAGAAATTAAAAAACTGTTACCAAAAGTCCATAAAGTCTTAATATACTAAATTTTAACCGGATATTCATTGACATATTTAAATATTACTAATAATTACCAACCTAAAATTGTATTAATCGTCATAGACTAAGCAATAAAGATTGTACATGCCTTTTACTTCATTATTAAATTTTTTTATTATAAACCCAATACTTTTACATATTTTACTATTTAACTAATATAATGTTTCCACTTTCAATTTTACTATACTATACTTTTCATCTTTTATTGTTTTTTGTTTTACATTTCAGTTTAAATTTTGAGAGTTAATTCGTCATAACGTGTGTATATGGTTCAACATTATTGTGCTAATTTTGTTCATTTAATAGCTCCGTTGCACATGCGGGGTCCTAGATTGACTTAGTTATTATATTTATTGTTTTTCGTTTACGTGTGTGGTTCAGTGTTTTTACGTCTACTTTTCTGTTGATTTTATTTTTTTAATGCGAGCTCTTCTGGTGTTAGTGGTCGTTTGACTTAGTATTCCAAGTTTAAATAAGTCAAAATGTAATAATTAGAATTTAAAATTTTAGATTATATATTTTTTTAACTTTCTTAGTTTCTCATTTTAATATTTCTAAATTAATATATAAAATAAATAAGTGTAAATGTGTGTATTGCTAATTCGAATTTCTAATCGAATCCAATTCACAATTTCGTAACACGATTCAAATTTGATAATTAGACTTTGAATCGAACTAGTTTAACAAATCAAATAAAATTTTGAATATTTGATTTTCGACTTGAATCAAATCGAATTTCGAGTTTTTCAAATTCGATTTGCATATTGGACACCCTTATTACGGGGAAGTTCTAGTTAAATCATAGATATAAGAATGCGGAAGTTACTTTGAATTTAACCCTAAATTTAAATATAAACCACACTTATACTATAATTTAACTAAAACTTACTTTTAACCCAAAAAGTTAGATATTATCTAAAAAGCTCCCACAACTCGTTAATAATATTTGTATATTCATTTCTATATAGTTTTTTTTTTCAACAACTTCCACTCACAATAAATATATAAAATAATTATAGCGATTGAATAATGTGTCCTTAAATTAGGACATTCATTTTATTTTTCTCTAAAAATTTAAGGATGGAAAATACGGATTGGAAATGAGACGTATGAGTGAAATGGAGATTTATATAAAATTTCTCTATAATTTAAGTATAAGGATAAGAATGTCGTTTATAGTTTTTTGGTTCAAGTTAAACCCTAACCAGGCCTACACACACTAAGGCTGACAAATTCTAACACTAACCTATTAAAACGACATAAAGTTAACATTTATTGTGTTTGAACTTAACAAATTCTGTGTTATTAACAAGTCAAAACGTTTAAAACACGATAACAATCATGTGTTAACATGTTATACACCTGCTAACCTGTTTTCTAGCTTATTTTTTTAAACCATATCATTTGCCTATCATTAGGGATGGGAAAAACTCGATTTTGGTGGGTATACCCGAAACTCAAAACATATGAGACCGATATACCTAAACCCTGATGGGTATTGGGTCGAGTAATGAACGATTGGTTCTAAGCCATGGGATTAGTTTTAAAACTTTTTATGGGTATGGGATCAGGTAATACCCGACCCGATTACCTGAAACCACATACCCGTTTACTCGAATATATACCTGAAGTTCCTTACTTTTGGATATTAAATATGTATTTTGGATATGAAACTTTATGATATAAAAATACATGTTGCTAACTTATTGTGACTATGTTGATGTAAATTTTAAAACACTTATACGGGGAAGGTTACTAAACAAATTGCTTTTTTCGAGCGAAGTGTGCGAAGTTTGTGTTGGAATTGTCACGCAAGAACAAGTAATAATCATGCAAGAACAAGTAATAATCATGCAAGAACAAGTAATAATTACACAAGACGAATTATATCAGCGTGGTATTATCACACAGAGATGAAATTATCACACAATAATACCTTCTTGTGTAATAATTTCACATTTGCGTGATAATTCCATCTATGCGTAAATAAATTTTTACACTTGCGTTATAATTCAACTTGTAACGTTCATTCTTGCATGATAACTCTTCGCACGAAATAAAACACTTTGTACCATAACCTTTCTCCATTTATATGTTGTAGTTGTTTTGCAATCTCGACGTTAAAGTTTAAACAACTTGTTGTAGCTATTTTTAATATTGAATTTACCAAATGAAGATGCTATTGTATATTTATTACACAAAATATTATAGAGATGATCATATTTAATATTTAAAATAGGATACTTAATTATATAAAAATAAAATTGTATAGATGAACCCGACAAAGATTGGTGGATAACCTAGGGTATGTCTGTAACCCAATGCTAACGGGATACTCGATACCCACGGGTATATCTGATACTCGATGGATAACTATCCGACCAATACGTGACGGGTAATGGTCTTGGTAAGAACAATATATAAAACCGAACATGGGCTTAGGATTACTGATACACGATCCGAACTCTTCCCATTGCCATCCTTACCTATCATTGATGATATACATCATTGTTGTTCATGTCCGTTTTCAAAAATCTATCATGCCTAACTACTTCAGCACGACTACCTAGTTACCGCTAACCATGTCTATTGTATGCGTTAACACCTCCCCGGACTTCGCCAGTCAACACACATGTTTAAACTTTTTTATTGTTTAATTAACACTTTTTTAACTTTTGTTTCAAATACATCAAAGATTATCATCTAAAGATATGTATTATTCTAAGACTTATATAGATTTAGCAACTTTGTTTTACTAATATTTTACCCTTTTATGTTTATTAAACAGTTGTTAGCATGTAACATGTTTTTAAAAAAATTAGACTTAATTACACGGGTGGTCCCTATGGTTAGGTCCGATTTCAATTTTGGTTCTAACTCTTTGAAATTACAAAGTTGGTTCAAAACTTTGCACAAACGTAGCAACGATGGTCCTTGAAACGAATGGACGTTAAGTTTTTCAGTTAATATTTTAAAAATGGTTAAAATACCCTTGTATCATTGTCTTCTCGAATTGATTTCAGCAATCCTCCAACTCCAGCGGCCTAACGTAGCAATGAAACCCAGATCAAATGCAGATGACGGAGGTGGATGGTCACCGGGGGTGAAGGGTCGCCGAAGGTGGAGGGTTTGTCGGAGCTGAAGGGTCATCGGAGGTGGAGGATCGATAATGGATATGGAGGTCGTTGGAGGTGGTTGATGGTGGTGATGATTGAAGGTTGAAGGTGGTGATGGTTGAAGGTTGAAGATGTTGGTGATTGAAGGTTGAGGGTGATGGTGGTGGTGGTGGTAGAGGTCGAGGTCGAAGGTGGTGGGGGGTTGAAGGTTGAAGGTGGTGGTGGTGGTGGTAGTTGAAGGTGGTACCGGTGGCGATAGTGGTTGAAGGTGGTACCGATATCAATAGTGATTGAAGGTGGTGGGGGTGTTGGTTGATGTAGAATAAAAAAGGTGAAAATGGATACATTTGTTATTTCACACGTAATTAACAATAATAATTAACGTTTATCTGTTTCAGGAACTATCGTTGTTATGTTGTGCAAAGTATTGTATCAATTTTGTAATTTTAAAAAATTAAAAACCAAAAGTAAAATCGAATATAACAATATGAAGTAAAAGTTTATGTTCGCGTTTTATAAAAATACCATTAGTTATTGGGTTGTTTTTTGTCAACTCTTTGCGCCACTCCTCACAGACGGAGCTTGAGAAAGCAAAATTAATTTCTTTTCCCGAGGAGGAACTTTAGGCTTACATAAAAATTAACCCCCCAGCCCTAAATCCTCCGCCATTGCCACTCTAACACACACGAATCATATCATGTGTTATTAGGGTTCATAGTTCTGCTCATGCTTCTCTAATTACACCGTCGTCAATGGAAAATTCTTCTCAGGTACGTAATTTCAGCAGTTTATCATAGATTATTACACATGCATCGTTATTTACGTCTTTTTTTATTCAATTTGTATACGCACAAGGTTGGGGTTTTGGTGCCACTGAATGATAATCTGGACGAAGACACTTCGAATTCAATCCCTAAAGTTGAAATCAGCAAAGGAATTAACGTATTAGGTCGCGATGTTATACCTATCACAGACAAGAGACTTAGCCGCAGACATCTATCTGTCACCGTCTCTGCTGATGGCTCTACTGAAGTAGCCGTGGTACAAATTCTCATACTTCTTTCTCATTGTGTGCAAATTTACCTCAACAGATATTAGGATCGATTTAAGTAAGCAATTCTGTCATCATGGAACATTCACTATTGATGATTCCCACACATGTATCTACTTCCAATTAACGAAAAGTAACATGAACCTCTGTTAGAAAGTTCAACATTCCTCTTACAGCATTAGGAGCTGTTAGTCTTTTACTAATGGTTATGTTTCTTTTTTTTATCCCGTATGCTGTAAATCTGGGTAGGGGTTGGATTGAGTTCAAAATAATGACAGTAGATAGGCAGCAGTTGATAGGGGATACAGAAACACCACCTGATTTAAACCAAAGAGTGTCCTAAACGGAGTATAGGATATAGAAGTTTGCCATCTAAACTCAATGTAGGTTCCAAGGAAGACCACCCAAGTTCGTACCTTGAATTAGCATTGGAAATAACTGGTAACTCACATCGAGAGAAAAAAAGAAACTTGATTATATATTCAAAACATTTACCGTGATATCAAACAATTGTTCAATACGTATAGAAAACTTGTTGCTATTCTTGTGGAATTGAAGTACCAACTATAATGCAAGGAATAGAACTAGTAAAGCATATCAAAGAAACCCTTCAAAAAATATGGCAAAATGTAATAACTGATGGTGGCGGCGATGTGGGTGCATGGGTTGGTATTGTTAGGGATTCGGATGTAGATCGACATGGTTGATGTGATCTACGTCCATGGACTGCAACCAGAATAATACTTTTATTGCTTTCTGCCTCACTTGTGAGGAATTACAAGTACAATGAACAATATAAATAGAGAAAATTAAAGTTTACAACTTAATCCCCAAGAATCCTTAATGGGCTAAAATTAAATAAAAACGGGCCAGGTCTTTAATTTAATTAATCTGCCATTGAGTGTCTTTTAACCCTAGCCCAAATCAAGACTCCATAAACCCAACAATCTCCCCCTTGGAGACTTGATCGTCTATAAACTGCCTTCCGATGTGAACACTTATACCTCTTGTAATCTTCCTCGTCTTCTTGGTTGCAACAACCTTCTCATTAGTTAACCTGAAGGCTTATTCTCCCGAGCTTTAACATATCAGTCACGACTGTATATGCCCCTGACCTGTTCTTCGTCCCTACCGACTCCCACTGAAACAAACTATCAGATCTTGGAATACCCTGAGAACAAACACTCTCCATATTCAACAAGTAATCATCTGGAGAGATTTTATTAGATGGAATATTAGTTCCTTTAACCCATTTTCGTCTAGGAACGGTAACTGGAGCACGAGTTTATTAGTCAATTGTTATTTATGTATTTTATTGTATTTTAGGATAGGTTTAAATATGTCATTTATTATTTTCTATTTTAGCTCTAGAGTTTGTTAGAATGATCCGGTATATATGCTCTGTACTCCTCCTTTCGTGTTCAAGGAAATCATTCGAATTTTATGGTATCAGAGTTGTTTGCTCTGAGCCCTAATACCATTGCTGCCGCCGTTGATCATAGTCCACGGATTCTTCAACCGCCACGGTATTAGCCTCTGTTTGTTCGATCCTCCTTCTTCATCTTTCATTATGTCAGGTGATAGAAATGAATCTGCAACCCCACCACCAACTCGGCCCTTAACCCAAACTCAGCCATCTGCTCTTCACCCTGTATACACGGTGACGGATATTCAGCACAAGATTCGAATTTTGGACGGTGTTAAAGTATCGTGCTCTTCCTGGGTCAAGCTCTTTTTGTTACATGCTCGAGGCTATAATGTTCTGAATCATATTGATGGAACACAACCTCCTGCTAAAACAGATCCGACGTTTGACACATGGAACAAGATCGATGCTATCATCCTACAGTGGATCTAGGGGACGCTGTCGGATGAATTGTTGGCTAGAGTTTTAGAGACCGAATCCACAGCGTTTAAAGCCTGGACGCGCATCAAAAATATCTTTTTGAACAACAAGGGCTCTCGTGCTGCAGCTCTTGAACATGAGTTCATCAACCTCAAGCTCACCGACCTCCCTTCTCTCGAGGCTTACTTTCAAAAATTGAAAGAAATTGCTAATAAACTTTCTGATGTAGAAAGTCCCGTAACCGACAGCCGTCTGGTTCTGCAGCTGGTCAGGGGGTTACCCCCGGAATATGACACTATTGGGTCTGTTATAAATCAACACTTACCCTCTTGGGAAGAAGCTTGCAACATGCTTCAATTGGAACACCAACGAAGACAAGCACGTGACACGCATCAGCCTGTTGCCGCTGCCATCCTCCATGAACAGCCAACTCGTGATCAGATTCCAGAAACTCAGCGCCGTGATGTTCAGCCCTGTGGCCAGACTCGCGGCTCTACAAATCAACGCCGTCTAGGCCCAAATACCCGCCGGTCCTATCGTGGGCAGCCCACTTCAGCCCCTTCTTCTGCAAGACCAGGCCCATCTCGAGGTACTTATCCACCTTGGCCGACTTACTCACCTGGTTACTGGCCGCCTTATTGGGCACCTCCACCACCCGACCCTTACCCGACCCAACCAGGTTGGGCAACACCCTGGCAGTCTGAACCCCCGCGCCCCCCCT